>CM031917.1:29286999-29392415 GCA_018703695.1 Prunus fruticosa
TGTTCTCCTGTATCTGAAAAAGCCGTGAACAAATAAGTCATTTATCAAATTAAAAACATAAATATGGTGTTATTTACAGCAAAAACTGCCTGCAAGACATTATATCATTCTTAGCTCAAGTCATTTCTTAAAATTTATATAAATGCGTTGTTCATAAATCCCTAACATAAGAAACACCAACTGATTTTAAAGCAAACAATGGTGCCCATAGTGGAAACTTTTTGTTATGGTGGAGTGTCATTAATTGAAGCTGAATGTAAAGTATATTCGTAATATCCATTAAAAAGTAAGTGCATTATCTGCATTAAAAATTGCGGAAAACGGTTGGAGAGCATTTAAAGAGAAAAACATAAAGTGATCCTCCTTATTCATCAACCAGATGACAGGCCATCCATTAGAAACAATTGCAATTTTGAAATAAAAAGTTGTATCTTATGTTATTAGGATTCAAATACAATGTTAAGGAGAAAACTGAGGCAAATGTCTCGACTGCAAGCATCTCTTTAGCCATGAGTGTCATCAGAAATTAGGAAGAGCGCATTTCTGCTCTTTTCAAGACTGTAATGATGTTGTCTCTTAATGATCTGCTGCTGTGAGGGATATATTTTGTCATCGTGTTGTAGTTGGCTGATGGTTTGGGTTTTCAATTTTTGCTTTAGAGGACATACTGTCCTCTGTATAGTACAATCTCCTTTTTATTAAAAAAGTCTTGTTTCTAAAAGAAACAAAAACAATTTGAGGCAAATGCCTTGAGTATGTCTAATGCAATAAACAAATATAATTACTGGGTTGTGCTGCTTACTATTTAGAGATTACCAAAATGGACGCAATATCTCATTCACTGACACTTAAAAAGCATGCACAATTGCAAACTTTTAGCTTTGAGATTTTCCTATACCATCTGGCTTTCAGATAAATTAATAGCTAGAATGACAGGAAACAAATGCATAATGACAGCTCTCTCCCTGGAAAGCTGCAAGGTTCGCAGATATTTGATTCAGGGCTTGTGCGTTTTGTCTAGAAGCTCTCCTGTAATACCACCAATGGCTGCAAACAGAACAAGCAATTTTTAAACAAACCATTACAACAGTACCTTCAAAGAGGAAGCTCTAGACATCAGAAACCCAAAAAACTTTTTAATTGCAAGGCAAACAACCTCCATCCAAGTCCATAACATCAGCAGCAGTCAATGGTAATAAGTGGAAATTATATATTGTTCATTCACTTTCAAAGCTTATAAAGTAAACCATAGAGGCTAAAAGTATATATGATTGATTGAAAGATTAAAACAAATACACTTTAGAAATTTGAAACGACATAATTCATGATACCTAAGTCTATTGATAATATGATATAGAACTGAGAGACCACGAATATAAGACTTCACAAAAATTGACCTAAAATACACATGTTAAGTTCAATGGCTCTTGCTATTATCAAAATAATAAATGAATCTTTTCTCCTTTCCAGTCTACCACAATCATAAATAAAATAAGTGAATAACCAAAGACCTACAGAAGTCATTTTGAACTCTTTTATACCTATACGCCCTACAAGAAAACAATACAGGTTGAGTAGCTAAACAAGAAATCCAGAGGGGACCTCAACTTCCAGTATCCAGATGTATGCATTCAACTTCCACTGGAGTAAAAATTAACCAAGTCAGTGAATACTCCCAAACAAATAAAAGATACAGTGAATACTTCCAGTCTGGTTGTTTGTGTCCAATATCTAAATGAAGTCAAGGCCAGGGAAGGATGTTTTTGTTTGGTAGGAAACAGCATTATAAGGCATTCAATCTGAATGGAAATGATTGAATCGGAACGCACACAAACTTCATAAAGTTGACCCCATAAAGGCTTGCCTTGGCTTCTGGAATTAAGAGTTAGGCTTGTTTTGGTTTATCTGAAACCAGCTCCAGAATTCTTTTCAAACACTCATTATTGTATTTCTCCACCATTATTTTTCAAGAAAGCTCTAAGTTCAAGGATTTCGTGGCAACATTTTAGCCTTAATTAGCCAGAGATCCATTGAGAAACCGTAATTACATACAAAAGCTACTCCAACTCATAAACACAGATTCTTATGAAATATAAGCAAAGGGCACATCAGCACAGTAACCACAATTAGAGGCACATATTTGGGCCCGCATGATAAAGATTTTACTATAATCAAAATACCTTAAGTGATAATTCTTTCTCATGAGGTTAGGGATTCAGAAAATAATGCCAAAAACAATATGTATGTGGGTATGGGTGTGTAGATCAAGTAAATAATGTATTAATAAATGAATTTACCTTAGGCGCAAGACATAAACACGCCAAAGTTCGATCAAAATATATTTAAACCTGTGCATAATAGGTTTAGAAAGTATACAACCACACCTTTGTATGAGATGCCATCATCATTGTCCATAGTAACCATTGGGGGAGCATAGGGAGCAACATTGGGCCGGCCAGCAAAGTGAGATGGCTTTGCTGAAGTGTCAATTACTCTCTCCTGAGAAACAAATACAAAGACATTCCATGAACAACATGTAACACATGAAGCAAGTAAACAAACATAAATTAGAGGAAAAGGTGCAACATGAAATATATGATGTTTAACAAATAATGAATCGGGGGGAAATCCATGACCAAGACAAGAATAAGAAAAACTTCTCATTTTTGCTTATTGGAGTGGAAACACAAAGGAATACAATACTTCGGCTAGAAAAATACTACATTTCTAAGTTTACAGTGTTTGTTTACAAGTTACAACAACAATCAGGCCTTCTAGGGCACTGAAAAACAAAACAGCGTAATTGCTGCAACTGGAAACTATGAACTAGAATCCTAGGAGCAGATTTCATCATCAGCTTTAAAATGAGATCCAAATATGATTTCTAACACTTTATTTTTGGTTACATAAGCTTCTAAAAATTTTCTACAAGATATTGCTAGGACATAGCAAAATTTGTTGCATCTGATTTCTTTTTCATTCTTCCATTGGCTATCTATGCACGTAAGGGAAATTAAGAAGTTTGGAAATTTGGTACATTTTCTGAAGTATATTGGCCTATCAGACAATAGAATATACAATTACATCATTTTCGTTTTTGTCTGAGTTGTTAGAATACTATTATTATTATTTGCATTCTAGACTAGGATTATTATTATAAATATCTATTTCATGGATTTGGATGTTTGGAAATGCTTTGCGCAAGCCTAGACACTCTTTATAGTGTTTGGTTGAAACAGAAAAATGTAGCCCTTTTCTGGGGTTAAAGAACTATGAGTTCTCAAAAAAAGTACCTAATAGGTGATCTTTCATGAAGGACTACCAGTTCTATGTAGTATTAACAAAAGCGCGCTACTGAATTAAATGCTTAATATAGAAGCCCACGTGAACAAAAACATTGCTAAAGTTAAGTGGCTGATTAGAGAACCCTAAACCTATTCTCTAATCTCCCTTTCTCTTCTCCTCCTGAAATCAAAATTTATTACGACTTAGAAAGTGAATTGCATAACTTCAAAAAAACAAAAAACAAAAAAAAAAAAAAAGATTTAGGGAACTAATGTAAGTAAATGACAAAAACAGCTTCACTTCTGTTCTGTCACAGGGGCATGACAAATTAGACTATGTCATACAACTTTATAGAATCAGAAAATTGTAATAGACAGTGAAATAATAATAACTAAAATAAAAAAACCCAGCCCCTTTATTTAATGCCCATGAGCCTTAGCCCAAGTGGCATACAATGGACTGAAGGTAGAGAACATACCTTTTTATCTTTGCTTTTCCTTGTTAAGTTATGTTCTTCCTTCCTTCTCTTGCTGTTTTCCTTTTTCTGGAAAGGAAGTGAACCAAGAAAACAATCAAAATACAGTTTTGGAATGGTAAAGAATATTTCAAACAGGAACTAGCTTAAGTAAGATGCTAATGTGTTTGCAATATTTGTAGCTTGTTTACACCTACAAGCTACAAAAATTTATGCTTCTCACAACGGGTATAATAGGGAAAATTCTCTGTTAAATGATAAGAGCATCAGGCTGTCAACAACTAGCATACAGCTTGAGAGCAACAACTATATAGGGAAGATTCTCTGTTACCTGCTGAACATTGCAGCAGTCTTTTGGTTTTCCAATAATTTAATATGTCACGTGGTTAGCAATATATATAATACATATTCTCCAAGTTCCAGTCACTAGATTATAAAATTGTGATGTCCAAGTTGAAAAGATATAATTATGGACCTTGCAAATGATAATTATGAAAATATGATTTAATAATTGCAAAAGTAATTCTTTTCTAGGACTGGGGAGAAAACAAAGCATATCATGACGCACTGACAAAAACAGGCTCAGGTCACCAGAATTACCATGGGCCATCCACATATTTCCAGGACAAACTTAAATGACCGGTTTGAGCCTTGCATTTTTCTTGGAAGGGAAGTACAAGATCCCCAAGGAAACATACATCACCATGGCTCATTTCATGGATCCTAATCAAGAATAGCCTACCAATTTTGGGCACTAATTAAGAAAAAGTAATTAAGCTTACAGTCATCCATCTGCAACGCACGCGACATCTCGGACAGTCTTATTCTGCAGCTGCATAGCTATCTTTGCATACCGGATTATGTTTGATTCTGTTGAATATCTGCAGGGTAAATATTACGACAATATAATTAGATAAACTCATGAATAACGGGAATCAGAAGAAAGAAAGGAAGAAAGGTACATGAGAAGTTTATTCCAAAGCACAAAATAAAGTTTCTGGAAAGTGAACACAACAATCATATAGACAGCAACTTACATATCTTTCTTATTTTTTTCCTCGTCTGGAACTTACATGGCTATCAATATGGGTTTTCACCATATATATTCATCAGTTCTAATGATAAGAAAGGTACTAAGTACCACATCTGTGAAGATTTGAAATCTTAAACATATGGACATACATCGCCAGAGACTTGGGTAAGGAAATAAATTACAACACTCATTCAATTAATGGTGGTATATAGACAAACATGGCAATTTTCAATACATATTTGGAAAGCATTAACAAAAAGCAAACATCCATGTGAAGCACCTTTCTTTTTTCCTTCTGTTTATCCAAAGATCCAATTTTTTTGAATCATTGAGAGATTTTAAGAACTATAAAACCCAAATTGGTTACATCAATTGGCAGGGAAGTTTAATGCTAACCTTAAACACAGCAAAATATTGGGCCCCTCCTAAATCCAATTGGTATATGAATGTGAAACAATACCATCACCTAAATACATTGCAGAAAACAAATCGATGGGATGCACCTTCTTTTTTTTCCTTCTGGTTATCCAAACATCTAATTTGTGTGAATCATTGAGAGATTTTAAGAACCATAAAACCCAAATTGGTTAAATCAGTTGGCAGGGAAGTTTAATGCTCACTTTACGATTAATTAGGCACTGCGAAATATTGGGCCCTTCCTAAATCCAATTGGTATATGAATGTGAAATAATACCATTACCTAGCTAAGATTTCATTCATCATCTATGCAGAAGCTTAGAAAGTTTTATTGGTTCTTGAATTTGTCCTAATCTCGAAGTTTTTTGTTTTGAATTTTTCCTAATCTCTTTCTAACGAATCTAAGTTCTATTCGGTGAATGCGGAATGAACATAACACTGAAGCTACCATCCATCCATGAACCATCTTCAATCTCTAAGTCAGCTTGGCCAATTTTGTTAACCAAATGTCACAAGAAATTGGCTCCAAGTTAAAAAAAATAAAATAAAAACCAATATAACAATTTCTTCAAAGTGTATATCATATATGTATGACTGGGTGCAAATTCATGACTAAACAAAAATTAAGTTAAACAGTTTTCATGTCAGTGATGAGATGCATGATCTCAGGGACTTTGATTTTTATTTATTTTGAATATGAAACTTCCACTGAAAGCACCAAGTGCACGACCCTTACCAAACCAATAACAACCAAAGAGATTAAAAGTAGAAAACAAGGAATCAACAAATATGTCATAAAGAAAAACAAACATATCAGAAAAGTTATAACTTATATATATATATATGTGGTGGTAATAAATGGGCTTTGGATCTCCATCAAGCTAGATTTTAAATACTCATAAATCCAAATTCCTACTAAACACGCTATACTAGCAATAAAAGAGCCAGCTTCAGCACTACCCTATTATACATCCCAAAGAACACCTCCCTGCTAACTGCAAATGTTTCAACTGACATGCAGAAAGACATGAGACCCAAAATTGATCATTTTCAAATTCAACATGATTCCAATATATCCAAGACCAATTTGAACACACAAAGCTCCCATAATCTGGTCATATCACATTATCAACACTCTAATAAAGTAAATAACGACAGAGCCCGAATGACTAACTATAGGATAGGGTAATATAGCTACGCATATGGATATGTCAGAACATGTGCATATAATACCGTAACTCATCCACTTAACTAAAAACTTTCCAACAGGATTTCTTATTTGACATGTATAACAAAATGAGGAACCATTAAAAGCTTCGACAGCTACCTAACAAGCTCAATTTTCTTTCTTCTTTGAAATGTTGTTGTACTGAAGATACCATCATATAATGCTAGCATAAACTCGCATACCATCACATGAACATTGAACTACCAGTTTTTATATGCTACTTAAAACCTGGTTACGCCACTCTACAACATACTTAAGTCATATTTGCATTATATCTATGAACCCTTACTCCAAATAATTTATTGCAGGCTCTTCTAAGGCTTTAAATTCCATTAAATACCACAATAACTGTCTCCACATAATCATAAAATTTCCGCACTTCCAAAACCTCCTTTGATATCACATATTGATGGAAATACTAATATGCCATGTCATACCAGATACTAAGATATATTTGTAAACAGATTTTAAGGACACCAAGCCTGTTCTATACAAGATAGTAGTATCCACTATCAACCACAGCAGCATTTTTATCAACTCCTACAAGTCACACATATAGAAGAAAAAGGAAGACACAATTAAAAGTATTCAGGACCGAAATTACTTTTTTTTTTAACTGAAGAAAAAAAAAATAAGCAATTTAAAATTTTATTTTAAAAAAACACCTAAAAAGTTAATTCCGATTCATCTAGAATTCAAAAAGAAAACTAAAAATTCTCAAAAACAGTTGAATGCAAACTCCAAGAACCTCAAAGAGTCCAACAAAACCCCAAAATTTAATACTCACTTGGCGAGCCCCTCGTCAAGAATTGCCTGCTCCTCTGCGCTCCAATCCATAGAAATACCGGGGTTGTGTTTCATGGCCATGGCGGCACCGGAACTCTCCGGTGCCGACACCGGCGCAGAGTTTCCGTTACTTGGGTTGGTGCCGTTGAACGACGACGAGGCGTGGCTCGGTTCTTGGTGGTTCCCAGATGGGTTAGCCATAAACAATTCTTGAAATTTGAAAATTAACAAAGTTCTGAATTCCAGCACCGAATCTGACCCAAACCCAGTTCTCAGAATCACGGAATTTGGCCGTTGGTTCCCGCCAATTTCGGTGTCCCTCGACGAAATATCGAAAACTCAGATAGAATATATAATATATTGAAAACGAAAAACAGAGAGATTGGATAAGTGAGAAAGACTGAGAGAATTTACAAAAATCGAATCTTTTTACATGTGAATATACAAAAATATGAGACTGAAGGGAGCTCTACGCAAAGTGAAGTACTGAAAACTGAAGAAAGAGATGTACGGTAAATCAAAGGGTGGAGGGTTTTGACGTTTGAAGGTGTATTACATTAATGTTTTAATATATTCTTCTTGCAATATTTATTGTTTTTGGGGTTTTCTATTTCTTTGTTGTTTCTGGGGTTTCTATTTCCCTTTTGCGTCTGGGTTTTCTTTCTACTGCTTATTTTTTGGGGTAAAGATTTGGGTTTCTATTTTCTTGCCCTGCAACTTGTTGCACCACAGTCCGCACCGAATAAGGAATATTTTTTTACAGAAAGGAAAGAAAGCGATTGACAGAATCCATTTTCTCTCTCCCTCTCTACTCTAGTGTTTTATTTTTATGAAACTCCCAATTTTCTAAAGAGGAAAAATCTCCACGCATAATTTTTAATGTTTTATTTTTGTGAACTCACTCTTTTTATGACTCACTTAGCCTAATCAACCACTAGTATCGCCACATGTGGACCTAGACCCCTTGCATAGCCATGTGCCCACCCGATCAAACCACACGCCTCGCACTCATAGGCGGAACCACACTAAGGGCTGCAGCCATTGTAGCCCAATGTGATTTTTTAAGAAAAAAAAATATAAAACCTATATATTTAATTTGTTTTCAATATTAACCTAGTTAGTGTTAGACTTATTCAGGTGCAAGGAGGTGCAGATACACCTCTTCTTATTGGAAAAATCATTGTAGGTGTTTCAAATCGCTCATTTGCTGAACTGGTGTTGGTGCACTCCATGTGTAATAGACTACCTTATTTGTCCTTTTACTTACTCTTTTTACTTAAGTTTACAATGTAAATAAGGAAGTACTCCTCATTTGGATTCAAATAAAAATACTAGAAAATCAAATTCTCACCAAATCAAAAAATGAAAAATCACTTTTAGTGCTAAATACGATTTAGACTAAAAATGATTACGTCAATATATATTTCATACTAAAATCCCATAAAATTAAGTTTTCTTATTTGATGTGTAAGGAATAAAAGCCGCCAAAAATTATCTTGAGAAAGTGATTATTTCGAGAAACCATTTTTCATACTTAGTCAATATTTTTACAAAACAAATTTTCATATATGATATGAATGCATGAAGGGACCTAAGATCAATCTAGATAAAAAAAAACCTTAGATGTTCAATCCACAAAGAGTTTTTAGCCTTTCAAAATTGTACCTCCGTTAAAAAAATTATGGATCCGCAGTTAGCCCAAGGATATATTTAACTTATTGAAGCCCAAAAAAGTCCTTTTTATTTTTTAAATTTAATTGGAGGGCATCAATAAAAATACACATTAAAATAGGTTCACTTTCAGTTATGTTATTTAACATATTTTCATTTTGATCATATGTGTTTTGCAGTTGCATTTAATATGTATTTGTTTTTTGTTTTTGATAAAGAGTGATAGTATTTTATTGATAAGAGGAATATAAACAAGTACAAAGCCACTATGGTGTTAAACCATATTTGGTTTACGTTAAAGCTAATCAAAAATTAGTCCATGGAGCTATGAACTTGCGTGGTTTATATGATTTAATGTTTACTTTTATTTCTAGAAAGACTATAGAAATTGTAAGTACCAAAAAAAATTAATCATTAAATTTTAAGCTAATAACTCTAGCCCACCCATTGAAAATTTCTTGGTTCCGCCCTTGCTCGCACATCTACCCTCGAGTCGCCCCACACATAGGGATGGCAACGGGCCGGTTAGGGGCAGGGATGGCAATACCATCCCTGTCCCCGCTCCCCATCCCCATCCCCGTCCCCTCCCCAATCCCGCATTTAGGCTTTTTGGGGAATTCCCGTCCCCGTCCTCGTCCCCGTCGAGGAAGTGCCTCCCATACTTGCCCTAATCCCCAGTTTTTAATAAGATATTTCTTGTTAAAATAATTTTCTAAAGCACAGTCACATCATTGTGAAATTTTAAAAACAACCACCACAAGATATTTCTTGTTAAAATAATTTCTCAACAAGGCAAAGAAGGAGGACACAAAACTTGAAATAATTTCTCAATTCAAATCTTTAGAAACTTTTTCAGGAAGCACAACAAATCCATCTAGTATTAAATTAGAAAAACAATCCTAAAGAAATATTAACAATATTTTGTCATAAAATAAAACTTCACAATTTCAATGAACTATCCTATGCTTCATCATTCATAGCTTTAATCAAAAAATAAAGAGATGTTCTCCGTTTCAATGGTAGACTCCTACCAAAAATAAAATAAAATAAATAAGATAAAGACATTACAATTATTTAAAAGAAAATGAGATACTGGCCAATATAAGAAAAGTTCATTTAAAAAAATAAATAGAGCTATTAAATATAAGAATGTTAACTCTTCCTCATCTTGAATGGTGACTCTTCTAGCTTCGTTCTCATTAGAGCTTGAAGCTAACAGGATAAAATATATATATATAAACAGTAATAAAATGTTTTACCTAATATGAAAAATATAACCACAAAAATATTTCAATACCTCTTATCTCACTCCATAACCAATCATGAGCGCACATCAATGCCTCTACCTGTTTTTGAATGAAGCCGACTACGATGAGGGCTTATAATCCTTCCACTAGTACTAAAGCAAGACTCTAAAGCAACTGTGGATAATAGGAATGGCCAAAATATCTCTAGCAATATCATGCAAAGTAGGATATTTTATCCCATTTGATTTCCACCAACATAATATATCAAAATCATTATCATCATTCCTAGGTAAAAGAGACTCTTCTAGATAATGATTCAACTCAGATTTAACATGTCCATGGGTAGTGAAGTGAGAAACAAACACATCCAATTGCTTTACCAATCAAGTTTAGGCATAGATGGCCTAGATGAAGAAGTAGGAATCAAAGATTCATATTGCACTGGCTGACTTTGTTGAGATTTTGACTGATACTCCTTAACTAAGTCATAGAGAATATCTTTATATCTCTTAATCTCTTGAGGTGAATTGTTTGGACATATTAGAGGGCATAAAAATTCAATTGTTTCATCTTATACCTTGGATCCAAAATACTTGCAACTCCCATCAAACCATGCATTGTATCCCAATACTTCTCAAACTTTGTTTACATATGTAATGCCATTGCTTGCACCTCTTCTTGTTCAAAACTAAGCCAATCATAAATTGCTAATCTAATAGCACAAATATTCTTAAAGTAAAGATTGTAGTAGGATACTTGGTCCTTGAAAAAGAATAGTCACATCATAAAACATGGCCAACTTATCAACAAGCTCCTTTGTCTTTGCCTAATCACTTTCACTAGGCACTTCTTTGTACAACGGCTCACGGTGCTTCAAACGAGGAAAAACATCTTTGTATATCATTGCAGTCTTAAGCATGGAATATGTAGAGTTCCATCTAGTCTTACAATCAAGTTCTAACATTTAGTGGTTAGAACTCTCAACCGCCTGGCCGCTTTAAGAAATTTCTCTTCTCTTTTTCTGGGTTCCTAGCCAAAATGCAACACTGTACCTAATTTTCTCAATACTCTTTTTAATCACCTCTAAGCATCTCTCACTACCAAATTCAAAGTATGAGCACAACACCGCATGTGGAATAAACGTCCATCTAACATAAGTGAACTGGAGCAAATCTTATCTAACACTATCGCAATCATGGAATCATTTGTAGAACAATTATCTACAGTTAACATAGATAACTTACGGTCAAGATTCCATTCCAACATGCATTCCAATAAAGCATCAGCAAGTACCTTCGCAGTGTGTGGACATGGAACATATATAAACCTATAATAAAACCCACATAAGTCACAATCTAATTTTTTTTTAAAAAAAAATAGGATTAATAATTCAAATAAGAAAAGTATAATACATTTACCTTATTAGTCGGCTTTGTAAATTCCATGGATCATCAATGAAATGTGATGTGATAGTCATGAATCCTCTCTTTTGATTATTCAATGTCCACATATCCGTTGTAATGACAATTCTACTTCTGTTGGTGTCCAACAACTTCATTGTTTTCTCCCTCTCAACTTCAAAAACCTTAAATATGTCATTCTTGATTCTGTTTCGAGAACACACCTTAAATAATTGTTGCAAAGCTTTGGAATACATCTTGAATCCAATATGATCTACCATGGATAATGGATACTCATGAAGAATAATCATATTTTCAAGTGTCTTCCTAGCATGGTTGTGGTCAAAATTATAAGTACCAAGTTTGATAGTCGCATCACTCAACTTTGTAGGATTCAACATT
Source organism: Prunus fruticosa (assembly GCA_018703695.1). NCBI lineage: Eukaryota > Viridiplantae > Streptophyta > Magnoliopsida > Rosales > Rosaceae > Prunus > Prunus fruticosa. The sequence goes on from CM031917.1 coordinate 29,298,944, forward strand.
GATTGATCTATGGTTCTTTGTCTTTTATAAATACAAGACTTTACATGATCAAGTAAATGTCTAGTCCCATTCTTGCTACTTGTGCCTAAGATATTCTTACAATGAATGCACACAGCTTTCATTTGACCTTGAATTTCTTTCTTTTCAAAATGTTCCCAAGCAGGAGATCTACCTTTCCTTTTATTCACAACATCTTGAGTTGAACTTGTGGCTTCCATGTTGTTATTTTCATTTACTGCAGGATTGCTATCATTTTCATTTGGTGTAGTGTTGTTATCCTCCTCAATTTGGGTTTTAGGAACTTGAGTCTCTTTATTGTCGTCACCCATCTAGGAAAAAACAAAATAGTCATGACAAAAAAATTATTCCTGGCAAGGTTGCCTCTTTGCATAGTATTGAAGGGCACTCCATACAATGGTTTTGCATGATTTCCATAGATCGAAAAGGTACAGCTTTTATTGAACTAATCATTGTTAGATTTCCTTTGGTTATGTCAAATTGAAAAAAAAAATATTAACATGTTGGTGCTTTTTATTCTCTCAAAAGGAAAAGAATAAAGTATGCATATAAAAAAGGTTCAGCTTTTATCATAACAAAGCATGCATATTAGACTGTTGCGTCGATTCAGCTGCACCAAAATGGATTCAGCTGCATCCTCAACTTGTGATACTCGCAAGTGCACGAGCCGTTGGTAGTTTAGCGTATGTAAGTGCGAGGTCGATTTCACAGGGATCGGTGATTGAATAATCCAGTTCAATTTTCCTACACAAAACAAAAATGAAAACAAAAGAAACAAAACAAGAAGAAAGAATGTACATTACAAGAAAAATAAATTACAACTTAGAGAACATTAAAGAGAGCATTTGAGGAAGGAAGGAAACTGTTTGAGAGATTTGGAGAATTTTGGAAGAGAAGGGAAATGTGGAAGAGAGTAGAGAAAATGTTTGAGAACTTTGAGAATTTGGAAGAGAGCGTTTGAGAACTTGGATGATTTTTGGAAGGGAAGAGAAATGTGTTTGAGAACTTGGAGAATGTTTGTGAACTTGGAGAATTTGATAACTTAGGGAAGGGAGAGAAAGTGTTTGTGAAGTGTTTGAGACATAGAGACTTTTGGAAGAGAAGGGAAAATGGTGTTGAGAACTTTGTGGATTTTGGAAGAGCATGTGTTTGAGAACATGGGAAATGTTTTAGAGCATGGAGAACTTTGAAAGAGAATAGAGAAGTGTTTGGAGAATTTAGAAGAAGAGAAAAGAAAAGTAGAATGATCTTATTACAACAATTGAGAACTACAAAAGGGAAACTAAGAGAATTTGAGGGAGAGAAGGGAAGGGAGCTCTAGAGAAGTGTTTGAGAGCTCCCCCCCTTGGGGTGTGATTACAAGCTTAGAGAACTTCCCTATTTATAGGCCTAGGGGAAGTGAAAATCTGAATTATACAATAGGTTTACCTACCACACTCACTTCATCAACTTACAACACTTAATTCACCTAACACACTATTACATTTGAAAACAATTCCTCTTGTCTTTAGGCTTAGTGTTGCAACTCCCACTTCATCATCTTTTGGCTCATTTGGCTGCTGCAAAATTCCACTCAAATATAGGTATTGAATATGCTTCACCAAACTTTTCCACAATCAACTACACTTCATCATGCATATGTCATGCATGACAATGCATTGCAGCCAGCTTGTGGGCTCGTTTTGGGCTTGTGGCTCCAGTCTGAAAAATCTGGAAAAATATGGATCTTGAAGCTCTTTGTCTTATCTTTCCAAGCATATGCAGCCCAACTCAAGGAAAAATCTGGAAGGCCTTCAAATGTGATTTTTGGCCTAGTAACGCAGATGCTGCCGAATTTGACCTTAAGTTGCCAAAACATATATAACTTTCTCTAGAAGACTCGGAATCATGAACCGTAAAATTCTACAAAAAATAGACTTCCGTATATTTCCAACGATGTATGCCTCATTATCTGGTTCTTCTTGAGCAAGTACAGTCCAATCCGTGAAGTTGACTGATCTGCAGACACCGTTTTGAGCTAACTTGTCTCCAAAATGCAATTAGTGAGTCTCAAGCTTATTACATTGAAACAAACACAAAACTTATTAAAAGCACAAGTTTAACTTAAAAACATAACCAAATCATAAGTTAAAAGGGTACCAAATGATATGTAATTATGCACCGATCATAGACAAGGTACAACTTTTATCATACCAAAACATGCATATGGCGTGCTTTGTGGTGTTAATTGCTTTACAGACAACAAAGTAAACAATATAAAATTATCAAAGAGAGAGAACCTTGCTGACAGCGAACTAGATGTGCAGTCGCTTGCTCAAAGAATTCGAGAAGATAGCAGCCCGTGTAGGAGGAAGGAATAAGGAGCGATATACAGCGACTCTCTAGGGTTTATTATATTATATTAATATATATTAATTATAAATAAATATATTACTTATCAGGCCGGGTTCAGGGACGGGGTTAACAATACCATCCCCGGCCCATCCCCGGTTGAGGATTTTGCAAATTCGGGGATCCCGTACCCAACCTCAATTCCCCCTGAAAACTCCCCTTATTAGGGCCGAGGACTCAACGGGTATTATTGACAACCCTACCTACACAGCTTGCCTAGGAAGGCATGGCCGACCACCCCAAGGAACACCTCAGTCAGGAGACTTAGTCGCGAAGAGTTGTGAACCTCCACGTGCCTGGTTACCATTGGACCACTTCTAGGACAACAACCTTTAAAGACAGAGGTCCAACCCACCTCAAACTCTCACCTTAGTCACTTTCGTAATCACGTGTCTGATCATTATTCGGCCTTATATGTGACAAGACGAAGGTCAAGGATTGCTCAAAGAGCCGTCACCCCCGAATATCGCGTAAGGCACTCATTACTACCCACGTGTTGACCTCTGAATGGCCTCTGCTCATACTTGACGAGTCATTAGAATTTCTTGGACATACAAATTGCATTGGCATTACAAATTGTTCAGTTTAGTGCGCTCTGCCTCCCTAGGACATACAAATTGCATTGGCAATATGCCTATAAATAAAGGACTCTCTTGGAAGAAAAGGGGACCAACTCTTCCTTGCACTTAGAATTTCTCTACTCCTGGATACTCAACAAACCACTTGTATCATCTTGTTCATATCAATAGAAGCATCTCTTACCATCTTTTATGGTGTTATTCCATATCTCAAACTCAATTCACACATTTGGTCCTACTTACCTTGCATCCCCTATGTGGTCAAGGTTTGTGTTGACTATGGTCTCTCACCAGTCAACAAGTTTATCAGAACATATACTGAAATTACTTGTAGGATAGCTTAAAACACTAGAATGGGGTTGAATAGTATGTTTAAGTGTAACAAAGGAATAAACATATGTCTAAAGAATTGATAAGTGGTATCAATCCTTGAATGTATAACGTAAAAATAAAGAACATGCAAGAGTTATTTTACATGGTAAAACCCCACCTCTGGGGAAAATCCATGGGACCTGAGAGTCCAAGGCAAATCCACTATAGAAATAAAGATTACAAGAAGTATACAAACTTATCCTAGACTCTCTAGATAACGTACCAACTTCCCCGTAACTTGACTTCTAGCGGGATTACTTATTTCCCTCCTTATGTTGAATCAGATACTCAACGTGATCGATTCAAACTCGTCCGGAGGTATGAGACACTTGTAACTTATGCAAATGGATGCAATGTATGGAATGACAATTCATCAAGATAATCTTACTCTTGATGATCTATCCTCAACAAAGCAATGCACAACAGACTTTCTTTTGTTATTTGGAAATCAGAAAACTCATGTTGAAAGTTGTGTTAAAAGAATGAAGCATAGTGTTGCGTCGATTCAGCTGCACCAAAATGGATTCAGCTGCATCCTCAACTTGTGATACTCCCAAGTGCATGAGGCGTTGGCAGTTTAGCATATGTAAGTGTGTGGTCAATTCCACAAGGATTGGTGATTGAATGATCCAATTCAGTTTCCCTACACAAAACAGAAATGGAAACAAAATAACATAACACAAGAAAGAAAGAAAAGAACTAAGACAAGATGGTGAGGTTTTAGAATCCACCCTAATTCTTCTAATCATGTTATGGCAACAAGTAAACAAATTGATTCACTCATGACGATGCTCACAAATAAGTCCATGGTGTTTGGATCAGATTGTATTGAACATCACAAGGACCCCGAAGCATGGTGTTTAGGAGTAGGAGTCCTAGAAACCAAATCACATGAACCATTTCTATGCAGTTCATGAGTTGCTAATGGAAGGAATAAAGACGATTCCCAAACCTTCCCAACAAGAGCATAATGCTCAAAACCTTAGGTGACAAATCAAAGGACGCAAAATAGCTTCATTAAAACAGTGAAGAAGAATTCATTAATGAAATCAAACTTTATAAACTCAAACCATAATACAAGACCAACAAGATGTTTATTAAAACTAATGACAAAAAAACAAAGTAAAGCTAAGGAAATACAAGAAGAGAATAAAAGGGCAAGGGGAGGAGAAGAAGATAGGGACAACATGCTAGAGTGGAAAAGCTTCATCTCCATGGCCACTAGGAGGCCAAAGCCTCTCAGCTGCTGCCTTCTCTCTTCTCTCCCTTTGTGACTCTCAACTCTCCCTCTCTTTGTGTACAATGTAAGTGTAAATGATGGATATGAATTTCTGTGTAATAATCTGATCCAAAATTAATATTTATTTATTAATTTATTCCAGGAAAAGACAATTTTACCCTAGGAATATTTTAATGGGTTAAAAGTTGGAGATTTTCTGATCGCGGAATTGCTTTGGACACCCATGAGCTACCGGCGCATGTGGTGGCTTGTGGGCCACTTTGTGGCTAGTCTTTGAGTCCTAAAATGATCCCCATGTCATCCGAGCATAATGGTACGCTCGGATTTGAAATTGGTTATCTTTTGACTATCGATTGGATATTGCATATTGGGCGTCATTCGGGTTTGATATGTTCGGACCGTTGGATCTACTTCATTTCCTTATATGTTGATTTAGGCATTTCTAGGATCGTGTAGGAATTCACGAATTGTGAATTCGGAGCCTTGGATGCTCCGATTCAATGACTTAAAGGTTGCGTTAAACAATAACCAACCAATCATGCGATCGCGTGTTATCGGCCGTTCGATTTGGACCAAATTGGCAAGACATGTTTATTAAACCTTGTTGAACCCATAGCAACCTTCGGATCGGAAATTGGGGGTCTTGGGCCCCGCGAGCCCAGTTGACAAGTTTTGGGAAGTTTAACCACTCAATTGACTCGAAAAGTCTTCCGAGGTAGTTTCATCCTTCGAGAAGTGTAAGAACGATCCTATAAACGAGGCTTGATTGTTATGTGAATTATTTTGATTATGGTTGAATTTTGAGATTGTATTATAGTGTTTTATGGTAGTCCTAAATGTTATTTTTGATATTCGAAGTTTATGCATTATTGGAAGTGATGGGATCTCTAGGGGTTATTTCTTTGTTTATTATTATTATTATGATTATTATTAAAGTATCTAACTCGAGTGTTATTAGATGATTTAATGTTTATGAGTTACTATGTAATCGCTTTTTCTTTCTAAGGATATTATATTGTGTTTGGTTGTGAAAAGTTGGCAATGGTTTGTTAATCGGATTTCGACGTGAAATAATAAATTAATTAAATATCTAAGTACGTGTCTATATTTAATATATAAACTCAATGGGTTGAGAATGATGAATTATGGACACTAGTTCTCAACAATATGTGGTGTAAATTCAAAGGTAGTTGAGAACTGATTTTTGGAAAGTTGAGAAAAGATTTGAAATATGGATTTGTGGAATATGGAAAATTTTATAATGAGTTTTGGAATATGGTTTTCAAACCCACCACAAGGGAAGAAGCCGAGCTACAAGAAAAATCCCCTGCTGCTACCATAGTAGCGGCATGTATAAGAGCCGAAATGGGGGTAGGCCCTTCCATGGCATCAGGTTGTTGCAACTGCGCTGCCTTTGAAACAGTTTTGTCATTTATGACAATGCCCCACGAGTTTCGGGGACACCTGAATCGTGTGGTGCGAGGATGTGTGTTTTTGGGTTGACTACATGTCCCCCGAGTTCTGAGAGGAATGCGGCTCGGTTTGACTTTGTGTTACCGAGGCCTGCGAAGATGTGTCACATTATGTGACAGTACAATGTGGGAATTAAATAGAAAATCATGGAATTGAAGAAATGTTAGTGAAATTGTCATATCATAAATGGGGTTACGCCTAGGTGGAGAGTATTTTAGTTTTAAGATGTTTAAACTAAAATTGATGATTTTATCTTGGTAATTTTGAGTAAAAGTTTTAATACCTATTTTCTAATTTTATGAGATAAGGATTGAAGGTTTCCAAGTTTTAAGGATTTTCTACAATTTGTAACTATTCTCTTAAGTGTTGAGTCTGTTATTATATGTAGAAGATTGTTCTTAAATCAAAAACCTTTTGTAAGATTTCAGAGGATTAATTAGAGTTGAAGTTTTTGGTGAGGGAAGTATGAAAGAACTACGTATGGCTTGATCCCTTAGTAAGGGTACATAGGCAACCTAAAGTTACTAGGTGCAACCACAAGATCAAGTGTTGATAATTTGTTCAGTTAAGTTATATTGAAACTTGATAACGTATTCATGCTATTCCAAGAGTTGAGACCTGTTTCAGATGACAAAATGATTTATTTGGTATAAAGAGGCCTGAGGCCATTCAAAGTTATTTGTTTGTTGCATGTTGAACGATTGTGGATATATGAGTTGCATTTTGTATAGGTGAAAATTTTGGGAAACGAGAGAATTACAGGGGAGTCTCTGCCGAATTTTTGGCAAAAGTCAAACCTTAAAAGAATTTTGAGTCTTAGTTAGAAGGGAAATTTGGTCAAGTGTTCCCGGCACCTGCCAAGTGTTGGACACGCATAGGGTTCGGCTCATATTCCAAAATGGAATTTAGGTCGGGCCTTATCATTCTGCCCCTTAGCTCTTTGGAGACTCTCTATTTATAGGCACATGAGTTAGGTGAATCAGATTATATAATTGAGTTCACTAACCACACCCACTTTCACCTAACACACAATTGCATTTGAAAACAATTCCTCTTAGTGTTGCAGCTCCCACTTCATCTTCTTTTATTTCCTTTCGCTTATGAAAACTCACTCCAATTATAAGTAATGAATATGCTTCACCTAACTTCCCCACGATCAATAACACCTCATGCTTAGGTTAGAATGACCAAGAACACTTAGCTCACCCATAGGTTAGCATGACCATAAACTTCAAGGGCTCATGAATTGGGCTTCCCTTAAACAAATGATGACTTTGAGCCCTCCATCTTAAAGTTTAGAATGTCATCTTTCCAACCACATTTCATTTGGTCCAATCCAAGGTCGGAGGAAGAAGTTAAGGCCGAAAAAAATTGCTAACTCATTTGGCAGTGCAGACAAAATTCATCCTAAGCATGGTTTTGTGTTTGACGGGTGACAGACTTCAGGTTTATCCAATAGGGCTACATTTTGGATATGTTATAGACACCTATTGGAACAACTTCCATGAAGGATGTTGTTGTGTAGATTTTAGCTGCACCAAAATGGATTCAGCTGTATCCTCAACTTGTGATACTCGCAAGTACACGAGCCGTTCAGGAGTATAGCGTATGTAAGTGCGAGGTCGATTCCACATGGATTGGTGATTGAATGATCCAATTCAGTTTCCTACACAAAACAGAAATGAAAACAAAAGAAGCAAAAAGGATTTGTACAACATTTGAGAAGTTGAGAATTTGGGAGAGAAGGGTGTTTGTGAAGTGTTTGGGACATGGAGACTTTAGAGAATTTGAAAGAGAATAAAGAAGTGTTTGGAGAATTTAGAAGAAAGAAAATTTAGTAGAATGATCTTATTACAACAATTGAGAACTAGAGAGGGAAACTAAGAGAATTTGAGGGAGAGAAGGGAAGGGAGCTCTAGAGAAGTGCTTGAGAGCTCCCCCCTTTGGGGTGTGATTACAAGCTTAGAGAACTTCCCTATTTATAGGCTTAGGGGAAATGAAAATCTGAATATACAATTGAATTCACTAACCACACTAACTTCACCTAACACACAACACTTAATTCACCAACCTAACCTAACACACAATTGCATTTGAAAACAATTCCTCTTGTCTTTAGGCTTAGTGTTGCATCATCCACTTCAACATCTTTCAATTCATTTGGTTGCTGCAAAATTCCACTCAATTATAGGAATTGAATATGCTTCACCTAACTTCCCCACAATCAATAACACCTCATGCATATGTCATGTATGACAATGCATTGCAGTCTTCTTTTGGGCTCGTTTTGGGCTTGTTTCTCCATCCATAAAATTCTGGAAAAATATGGATCTTGAAGCTCTTTGTCTTATCTTTCCAAGCATATGCAGCCCAATGCAAGGAAAAATCCGGAAGGCCTTCAAATGTGATTTTTGGCCCAGTAATGCAGATGCTGCCGAAATTGACCTTAAGTTGCCAAAACATGTATAACTTTCTCTAGAAGATTCGGAATCATGAACCGTAAAATTCTACAGAAAATAGACTTCCGTAGCTTTCCAATGATATATGGCTCATTATCTGGTTCTTCTTGAGCAAGTACAGTCCAATCCGTGAAGTTGGTTGATCTGCAGACACCATTTTGAGCTAACTTGTCTCCAAAATGCAATTAGTGAGTCTCAAGCTTATTACACTGAAACAAACACAAAACTTATTAAAAACACAAGTTTAACTCAAAAACATAACTAAATCATAAGTTAGAAGGGTACAAAATGATATGTAAATATGCACTGAATTAGATGTTGCCTCATCCGAGCTATGTAGTTTGCTAAAATAGGGTCTGCAATGTGACCTACGAAACTGGACTAACAAGGAAGTGTAGCCCAAAATGGGTTTGTCTTTAAGCTCTTCTTCCATTCATCCAATTGAGGTCTTAAAATGCTTGAATTGCATGAATTATGCTCTCTTGCTCTATTGACCTAAAAAACACACAAAGAGAGGTAAATGATGCAGAATTCTAAGAAACTAAGCAAAAGGAGTATGTAAATAGGGCATGTATATGTATGAAATTATGAGCTTAACACATAGGTTTCCTTTTTATAGTGGTTTTCAAAACAAGGAAGAAAACCAATCAACACCTAGATCGAAAATCAAATAAATTGATTTACAAAGAGGACTGATTGATCTCTAATCAATTTGTCACAGAAGGATTAATAAAGAAAGAATGGAACAATGACAAATAGCAGTTGAAATGAAGAAGTTATGATCTATGGAAGTGCAGTGGCACAACCATAAATTTTGTAAAGTCCCAATTTAAGTATTAGACTAGTTTTTTTTTTTTTGAAACACCTCCCTCCTCACGCGCAACTTCTTTTCTTTCTCTCCAGGGTGAACAGTAGCATCGCTGCTTCTTCAATTTTCGGTGTTGTTGACCTTGATTGCCATACCTTCATGAAATATCTTCCTGTAACACCCCGACCCAATTTAATTGTCTAATTGTGAAAATTACAATTTTGTCCTTCAAGGCAGGGCACTTTAGTCACTTTTTGTTCCAAAGGGATTTTGGGGAATTGAGTGACACTTTTGCATAGGGCTCGCCGGTACGAGTTCGTGGATAGGTGGCACACACAATTCCGAGTTGTAACGAGCACGAAAAGGTCTGAAAACCAAAATGACGTAAAGGTAATTTTGAAAATTGCTAGAAAACCCTAAACACCAAGCCTTTCTTTCTCTCCCTAGCATACAATAGAATCCCCCTAGGCTTTCTCTCTTCTCTCTCACTCTTTCCCGCGATGCCTGCCACTTTGAGCTGCTAACTCGTCACTATCCGGTAATAATATTCGACGATTTTGGTAAAGAATCGTATATGTCTCCTCTACTTGACCCACCCTTTTTCCCAGCTCAAAAACCAGGTGTTTGGTGACTATGTCGACTGGAAATCTCGACAGAAACGTTCATCGTCGTCGGTGATGTTTCCAGCCACTTCAAGTCACGCCACAACTTTGAACAGGTAGCTCTCTCCTCCTTCTTGCTCTCCCCTAGGTCATGCCACACCATTGGTGGCTATCGCAGCCGTTGCGAAGCCGGGAAGTCCTGCCAACACCCGCACGGGTTTGGCTTTGATTGACCTAGTTCCAGCCACCTTTGGCCGGGGTCCAAGATGAAGGGAATATTGTGGGAATGGTGTTGTGTGGATATTTCTAAAACCTCTACAACCAAACTTTGAGAGTATAAATCACCTAGCATGCCATATCAAATATGAAATCAAAGTAAAAGCGGAAGCATTAAATAAACTAGGGATTCATCTAAGTCTCATTTGGTCCCAATCTTTATAAGTCGATGAAAGTGTGCACCAAAGACTCTCTAAATCCCATTTCAGAGAAAGATAAGATGTTCATATCCTTGGAGCGAATCTTGAAACCAAGAATGGTATTCAAGTAGAGGGAGTGGTCCCTTTGTTGTAGGCTCTCCCTTTGATGTTGATTCTCCACCTTGTAGCTGTTGCATAGATTCAGCTGCACCAAAATGGGTTCAACTGCATCCTCAACTTGTGATACTCGCAAGTGCACGAACCGTTGGTAGTATAGCATATGTAAGTGCGAGGTCGATTCCACAGGGATTGGTGATTGAATGATCCAATTCAATTTTCCTACACAAAACAAAAATGAAAACAAAAGAAACAAAACAAGAAGAAAGAATGTACATTACAAGAAAAATAAATTACAACTAAGAAAACATTAAGTGAACTAGAAGAACTTTGAGGAAGAAAGGAAGTGTTTGGGAAAAGTGTTTGAGGACAGGGAGGCTTTTTTGGAAGAGAGGAGAGATGTGTTTGAGAAAGAGAAGGGAGGAGTGTTTGGGAAGTGTTTGAGAATATGGAAACTTTTGGAGAAGAAAGGAAAGTGGTGTTTGAGAACTTTGTGGATTTTGGAAGAGCATGTGTTTGAGAGCTTTGAGAAGGGAGAAGAAAGTGTTTGGAAAGTGTTTGAGAATTTGATGAAGGAATGGGAGAAGTGTTTAGGAACTTTGAGAATCTTGGAAGAGAGTGGGAATTGTATTTGGGAAATGTTTTAGAGCATGGAGAACTTTAAAAGAGAATAGAGAAGTGTTTGGAGATTTAATAAAAAGAAAATTTAGTAGAAGGATCTTATTACAACAATTGAGAAACTACAAAGGGAAACTAAGAGAATTTGAGGGAGAGAAGGGAAGGGAGCTCTAGAGAAGTGTTTGAGAGCTCCCCCCCTTGGGGTGTGTTTACAAGCTTAGAGAACCTCCCTATTTATAGGCCTAGGGGAAGTGAAAATCTGAATTCAAAAAGACTAATGCATACAACACTTGAATTATAAAATCTGAAATGGTTGATGCACTTGAATTAGAAAATATGAATTGGATGATGCACTTGTATTAGAAAATCTTGAATGGCTACTCCACTAAATCCCACTAGCAGCCCTAGCTCATCCTCATGTCAGCATGACCAAGCTTCCAACCAGAAATGATAGCTCATGCCTAGCTCACCATGACCAAGCATCCAACCAGCACATGCTGAGGTCAGCATGACCAGCAACTTCAAGGGCTTACAACTTGGGCTTCCCTTAAGAAAATTAAGACTTTAAGCACTCCAATTTGAAGTTCAGAATGTCTTCTTTCCAGCCATATATTATTTGGGCCAATCCAAGGTCGGAGGAGGAAGTTAAGGCCAAAACAAATTGCTAACTCATTTTCCGCGCTGATAAGATCCATCCTGAGCATGGTTCTGTGTTTGCTAGGTAAAGGACGCCAGATTTATCCAATGGGGCTGAATTTTGGATATGTTATAGTACACACCCATTGGAACAACTTTCATGAAGAATGTGGCCTCATTCGAGCTATGTAGATTGTTGAAACAAAGCTTGCAATATGACCTACGGAACTGGACTGGCAGGGGGCTGTAGCCAAAATGAGTTTGTCTTTAAGCTCTTCATCCATTCATCCAAATTAGGCCTTAACATGCTTGAATTGCATGAATTATGTTCTCCAAAGCCATCATTGTTACTTAAATCTCAATTAACTGAAAGATAAACACAAAAAGGATTAAAAGCACAAGTTTAACTTAAAAACATAACCAAATCATAAGCTAGAAGGGTAAGAAATAATATACAATTATGAACCGATCAAATACCCCCAAACCTAGATTTTGCTAGTCCTCGAGCAAAACAACACAAAACAAAGTTAAAAAACAAAACTAGAAGTTAACTAAACCACTTTCGTAGGTAACTCGATTGCATTTAGCATATGCAACAAGCCTTTAAACCTCTAGGCATCCCTAGTAGGAGGAGTTGTGTCTCCTGAGGGTTTAACAGATATCGATACCCACAAACGTTTTTCTAACTCTACAAAACAAAATGGTTAGAAAACTTAAAAGATTGTTAGTCTTTAAGCAAAACCAAAACAAAAAACAAACATAAATACATTAACAAAAACAAAAACAAAAAATAAAAAAAGAACTACAAAAATAAAACGAACTCAAAACAATCTTTCCGAACATTTTCTGAAGAGAAATGACTCATGCACATGACTTAAACGTTTTAACAATAAAAACTCAATTTTTAGACATTATTAACAAAGCGGCAAAATTCTAAACACAATATGCTCAAAGTGTAGTAGTGTGAAAGCCAAATGCAACAAATTTCCCAATCTTAGTTTTCACACAATTTCGAAAATCATACAAAGCACAAGTTCAACTTCAAATCTCACCAAAGTTGTCCTCTCACAAATGAATCACTCAGAAGAGGGCTATAATACATCACTCAGTTATAAACATGAGAATAGAGTTAAACCATAAGGACTTAACTCGAAATAGAAAGATGAAGAACTTTGCATTAATATGATCTCAAGAAGGATGCCAAACACTTAAAAGTAAGAAATGGATGCAATTCAACCACATGACATTTAAGATCAATTTAGGTCTTTAACATAGGTTGTAATGGGGCCAAGGGTGTAAGGTGAGTAAGAAATGAAAGGTATGGATAATACAAAGTCCAAGGAACTCGCAATGTAAGAGCATAAAACAATTGTTTACAAGACTTCGAATCATCACGATTAGATTTTTTTTCTTTTACATGATCAAAACTCCTTATACCTTCATTTACAATGATTCACACTCTTTTCTTTTAATTGAACAAACACCAATTTATTTTGAAGGCCCAAAAATGAAATTTCATTCAACCACCACTTTTCTCTTTTCTTTCACCAATTGTGTGTTTTTTTTTTTCTTTTTTTTCGAAATGTAACACCCATTCCCAAACTTAGTATGAAAAACACATCCCAATTAAAGCTCATGAGTTCCTTAGAAAGGTAAATATTTGTTTTTCAGGCTAAGACGAGGAAATAAAATTGGTTAAATGAAAGAAAAGGTTTACATGTAGGCTCAAAATGGTTAACAATGGAAAATCATGCTTAAGCATGCATAAGGTTAGCTTGAAAGGCACAAACGATCCAAAGAAGGCCTTAATATCATTTCTTTAAATGTCATGAAATCAAATTGCACAAGAATGAATGACTTTTAAGTGTTCAACCAAATCAATGAATAATGAGATCAAACAACAACTTTGATGACAAGAAAATAAGAGTACATGTAACACTCATGAATTGAAGTACAAGGCTCAAAAGCTCACTTTATATGGTTGGTTATATAAGTCTAATTTATGCTTCATACAATTCTTTAGATTATGCAAATCCTTTAATTGGAAAATTATGAAACAAATGGCAAGTGCAAAGGTTTCAAACATATCATGATAGAACAATGCCAATTTTTTGTATTTTTTTTTAATAAATAAAAAAACACTAAAATAAAATGAAATCCAATTTTTATTTAAGTCATGCAAAGATTTATCATTATCTCATCATAAGTGTTCGGAAAGTGACTCAAAACAAAAACAAAACTCAAATAGAAGAAAAACAAGCAATTTTTTTTTTTTTAATTAAGAAAAAAAAAAATAAAATTAATACATGCTAAACTCCAATACCCCCAAACCTAGAAATGAACATTGTCCTCAATGTTTAAAAATTAGCCACAAACAATGTCATAACAACAAATGAAAGGTATTAAAGCAAATAAAAATCACAAAACATACAAAAATAAAATAAAATAATTACAAAATAAAAATTACAAAACAATCAAACAAATATAAAATATAAAATATATAAAAAAAAACGAAACAGTAAAACACTCAAAACAGTAAGCCCTAACAGATAGTCTTACACAAACTGAAACCCAAACAATAAAATTTTGAAGCCCAAAGCCCACAATTTCAAAACACAAACCACGGTGAATTTGAACCACTTAGAAACCCAAACTAAAGTGAAACCCGACCACAATTTGTTTTCATTTCCGGCTTTTATTTATTTATTTTATTTATTTTAGTTTTGTAAAAAAAAACTATCGAACCGTGATTAGAAACACAAAGAGCGGGATTATTTTTTAAAACATGGGTCATGATGTCTCGGTTCAGTGTAAAGGACCAACAGACAGGGCGAGACACTTGTCGACGCATAGAAGCGCCGCAGACTCCACAAGCAGAAATTACGGGGCCATGGAAAGGCGGCGACGACTTTGCTGAACGCGTCCGTTAGACAAAGCAAGTCGTGACAAATAAGTTGGAAACGGTTGGAAAGTGAGATGGTTGTGGGACTCGAGGAACGCTGGAGATTCAGAAAATGCTACGACGTTGCACTGGCTAGGGTTTTGTGAAAGACTATGTCTATAAGAAGGAAAAAGGAGGGGGAAAAAACAAAAAACACAAGCTCAGAAACACACAAAAGAGAAAACAAGCAAGAACACGAAAAAAAAAGTGAGAAATCTATGGCTTCTTCCTACCCCTTTTCGTTAGATCTCAACCTAGCTCCACCGACTCAAACACGAGGCCAAGCAGGAGCACCAGTATGGATGCCCTACTTTGCCACCGCACGGGGGCCTGTGACCGTCAATGACTCAATACTCCTGGACAACGATGTTGCCATTGGAGTTGGCAGAAATTTGGTGACTCCTAAAGATATACGTGTGTTCGGGACAAGGGATGACAATCGGGTCATGAGTGATGCCCTGGCACTGAGCATGCAGAGTCCAGCATGTGTCGCAAGTTTGGTTCATCGCCTACTGCGAAGTCCCATGAGGTAGAGGTGCTGAAAGGTCAGTGAGCGGCGGAGCACAATATGGTTGAAGAGTGTCAAAGTGCTATAAAAAGCTTGAAAAGGGAGCGGTCAAGGATAGTGGAGGTGAATCGACACCAGCTAGAAGTGTTGCGGGACGAGAATAAAAACCTAACAAAGATTGTAGAGTTGTACTCTCGCGACATGCGAAAACAGCTGGAGGACCTAGACCGACCGGGTAAACGCAAGAAACCAGATCGCGAGAAAAGTTATACTAAAGCTAAGATTGCGATCTTTGGGAGCTCAAGTGATGAGCCCCAAGAGGCTGTGCGTGAAGCACCGGAAGAGGACAGCCATAGGGCCAAACTCAAAGCTCCTATAGTCGAGACACCGAGCGCCAAGAAGAAATGATTTCAGCTTTTATTTATTTAATTTTAAAGTGTATGTTTTTTTTTTTTAAATTGGGAAATAAAAAGTTATGTTATCTCAAAGACACGAATGATCCTAAATTTAAAGAACGACGATCAAACAAAAACATGAAAACTCAAACATGCATTTTTATTTTTAGTTAAGTAAACACACAAGTAACTGCTTTTTGTTTTAAGAGAAAAACTTAAGGATGACCAGTTAAGGGCCTCAGAAAACACAGCCAGGGGATCCGGGAAGGTTGGAGGGGTCACAATGGTCCCGCTTAAAACCCTAACTTCTTAGACACCGAAGGTGTCGCCTTAAGAACTCCTAGACACTGGATAGACTGCGGTTGCTCACTGGAGTTACCAAAAGTTTAGCTCCTTCAAAGAATATCCTATGAGTTTTAAATTATACTACAAAAATAAATAAATAAAAAAAATTAACAAAAACTGAAATAAACACGGAATTCAAACAAGAATTTAAAAGAAGAGATGAGATTCTTGCACCAGGTGTCCAAGACGCATCTTTAATTTTGTCTCTACTTCCACTACATTCTTGAGAAACCTGACAAACAAGAAGAAAACAATTGAAAAAAAAAACAAAATAAAATAAAATAACAACTGAAAAAAAGAAAAAACACAAACATCAGAAAAAGAGGAGGCAAAAGTAAGTGAAAGTGTAGTCATGCTCCCTTTTTTAAAAAACGTGCTCGCAATTTGCGGTAGAAATGAAGGGATCCGAGATAAAAGAGCACAGGATAGCACCCTCGAGATCCGAAGTGCTTTCGGCTCCCTCGTCCGCATAAGTCTATTTAAACTCATCTCGGTGAAGTAGAAGAGCACCCCGCATTTCTTCCTGCAAATTCAGAGAAAACATCAAAAAATCCAAAAACAAAACAATGGCATCTTCATGCACTCACCTTGATGATCTTAGCCTTGAATTGTCCCTTGCGCCACCGAATGCGCAGATAAGGGCTCCTCAAAATCCTGTCTTCCCAAACTCCACATATCATCACGGTACGGCCTCAAACTTTGCTGAGGTAATCCCGAACTTTTCTTGAGGCAGTGTCGAAAAGAGCAGTGTTGCCTGGAAGGCATGACTAGCAGCAAGCTCACTCCGACAGATCATCTGCATGTGGCAAGGAGGTCTGACAAAGCAGAATGGAGGAGTCCCACAACTTAACGGTGCTCCATGCGGTCTCGGCTACCAATTTGGGCATGCGATTACTGGCGAGAACACGAGAGTGTGCCGCGATGAGCGAGGAAATCGCTTCCTTGAAGGCTATGGTGGCGGACTTGCAGAAGCGGCTTTCCTGTGCTAATCAGCACGTGGAAGCAATGCAGAGAAAGAATGAGGACCATGTGGAGCTGCTGCAGATTCTGCAAGTTAGGAGATAACAGAGGCATGCCATGAAGATGAAGATGAAAATGAAGAAGAAGAAGAAGAAGTTGTTGTTGTTGTTTTTTTTTTTAAAAAATTTTACTTGAATGTTTTTTGTTTTTTTGTTTTTGTTTTTTTTAATGCAGTTTTTGAATGAAATAAAAATGTGTTTTTAACACTCAGAAATAAACTAACTAACCACACCATGTAAATAAATACATAAACTAACTTAACAAAACAAAAAAAGAAAACAAAGAAGTTCCAAATTGATTTTTTTAAAATTTTAAATTTATTTACAACTAACTGACCACACAAAGAAAAAAAAAAGTTCCAAATTGCAAGTTACAAGGAAAAATAAATAAAAACTCAAATTTCATTTTTTTTAAAATTATTAATTTTTTAATATTTTTTTTTTAGTAAAAAAAAACACAAATATACAAGCAACTCATGGATGACCAGTTAAGGGCCTCAGAAAATACAGCCAGGGGATCCGGGAAGGTTGGAGGGGTCACAATGGTCCCGCTTAAAAACCAAACTTCTTAGACACCGAAGGTGTCGCCTATAGAACTCCTAGACACTGGATTTGACGGAGACGCTCAGGAGTTACCATGAGTCAGCTCATATAAAAAATCTTTTTAATTTTTTTTTTAATAAAAGAAATAGAAATTTAAAATTACTGAAATAATAACAAAACAACTAAAGAGAAAGGATTGGAATACTCCCCCTTGAAGCGATTAGGTCGAGCGTGATGCATTTGGAGGTCGCGACTTCTCCCACTACTCCACACTCCCCATTCTTATGATTGAGGTTACCATCTCTCTCCATTTTTATTAAGCTGACATTACTTGCTAAAACAAACACAGAAAACTTGAAACAGAATTAAAGGATTGGGAAATAAAAACTAAAATGAAAAGAAAAATCAACACACGTCCAATTTCATGCTTCAAAGTAACAAGCAACAAAGTAATCAAACTAGCGTATGAAGTTCGTTCTTTCTCAAATATGATTATCCATATGGTGTGTGGTTTTAATCAAGTATTCAGAAAAAGCATTTAGCTATGGTGTTTAGTCTAAACACAAATTCCGAACCCATTAAGAACAAGAAGAACAATAAAGAACCAAGTAGAATTTAAACATGGTGTTTGTCTTCAATATCTACCCATTCATTCACTAATCAGTTCAAGAGTCATATGGTGTTTATGTAAACTTGAACAAGATATTTAATTAAGAGCAAGTGAATGAAACCATAAACTAGAAATAATCAACATGCTACTTGAACCTTTTTGTTTTTGGGTGTTGTGTAAGCTTGGGACTCAAACCCAGTTCTCTTGCTTGTCAGGCAATTGTCCTTGTCCGTTGGACTACAAACACAACTTGTCAATTAACGCCATTAACTTTAAAACATGAAACTGTGCAGTTATGAAAAAGATAAAAATAAATAAAAAGTAGGAAAACCAAATAGAATCAAACAATGTTACCGATCCCCGGCAACGGCGCCAAAAACTTGTTGCATAGATTCAGCTGCACCAAAATGGGTTCAACTGCATCCTCAACTTGTGATACTCGCAAGTGCACGAACCGTTGGTAGTATAGCATATGTAAGTGCGAGGTCGATTCCACAGGGATTGGTGATTGAATGATCCAATTCAATTTTCCTACACAAAACAAAAATGAAAACAAAAGAAACAAAACAAGAAGAAAGAATGTACATTACAAGAAAAATAAATTACAACTAAGAAAACATTAAGTGAACTAGAAGAACTTTGAGGAAGAAAGGAAGTGTTTGGGAAAAGTGTTTGAGGACAGGGAGGCTTTTTTGGAAGAGAGGAGAGATGTGTTTGAGAAAGAGAAGGGAGGAGTGTTTGGGAAGTGTTTGAGAATATGGAAACTTTTGGAGAAGAAAGGAAAGTGGTGTTTGAGAACTTTGTGGATTTTGGAAGAGCATGTGTTTGAGAGCTTTGAGAAGGGAGAAGAAAGTGTTTGGAAAGTGTTTGAGAATTTGATGAAGGAATGGGAGAAGTGTTTGGGAACTTTGAGAATCTTGGAAGAGAGTGGGAATTGTATTTGGGAAATGTTTTAGAGCATGGAGAACTTTAAAAGAGAATAGAGAAGTGTTTGGAGATTTAATAAAAAGAAAATTTAGTAGAAGGATCTTATTACAACAATTGAGAAACTACAAAGGGAAACTAAGAGAATTTGAGGGAGAGAAGGGAAGGGAGCTCTAGAGAAGTGTTTGAGAGCTCCCCCCCTTGGGGTGTGTTTACAAGCTTAGAGAACCTCCCTATTTATAGGCCTAGGGGAAGTGAAAATCTGAATTCAAAAAGACTAATGCATACAACACTTGAATTATAAAATCTGAAATGGTTGATGCACTTGAATTAGAAAATATGAATTGGATGATGCACTTGTATTAGAAAATCTTGAATGGCTACTCCACTAAATCCCACTAGCAGCCCTAGCTCATCCTCATGTCAGCATGACCAAGCTTCCAACCAGAAATGATAGCTCATGCCTAGCTCACCATGACCAAGCATCCAACCAGCACATGCTGAGGTCAGCATGACCAGCAACTTCAAGGGCTTACAACTTGGGCTTCCCTTAAGAAAATTAAGACTTTAAGCACTCCAATTTGAAGTTCAGAATGTCTTCTTTCCAGCCATATATTATTTGGGCCAATCCAAGGTCGGAGGAGGAAGTTAAGGCCAAAACAAATTGCTAACTCATTTTCCGCGCTGATAAGATCCATCCTGAGCATGGTTCTGTGTTTGCTAGGTAAAGGACGCCAGATTTATCCAATGGGGCTGAATTTTGGATATGTTATAGTACACACCCATTGGAACAACTTTCATGAAGAATGTGGCCTCATTCGAGCTATGTAGATTGTTGAAACAAAGCTTGCAATATGACCTACGGAACTGGACTGGCAGGGGGCTGTAGCCAAAATGAGTTTGTCTTTAAGCTCTTCATCCATTCATCCAAATTAGGCCTTAACATGCTTGAATTGCATGAATTATGTTCTCCAAAGCCATCATTGTTACTTAAATCTCAATTAACTGAAAGATAAACACAAAAAGGATTAAAAGCACAAGTTTAACTTAAAAACATAACCAAATCATAAGCTAGAAGGGTAAGAAATAATATACAATTATGAACCGATCAGTAGCTCTCCAAATAGGTACAAAGATATGCACATCCCCAAAGCTCTTCACCAAGGATTGAATGGGATGAGAGAATGAGTAGACAACAAGTAAAGAGTGGTACTAGCACCCTCACTTGATGTGATAGATTGAAGGGGTTAGGGAGAGAGAGCTTGATGTTTTCTCTTTTCCAATTTCACCAACTTGAAAACCGTAGGATGATAGGATTCCATAGCTACAAACTTATAGGATCAAAAATGTCACAAGAGTGACAAAAATGCCCCCAAACCCTAGTGTAGCCACACCCCCCCTTTGTGTGTCATCTTTTGCTATCTTGGTCCAACACATTAATCGTATAATGTGTCACATATGTGCCTAAGTCCATATAGTCAAATCCCTTTTGAATTTCCAACTCATATGGGACCTTTAATTAAAGTTTCATAACTTTAATTGAATAATTAAATTAATCTAATCAATTTAATTACTCTAGTGACTTGACTAATTCAATCACTCACTTGTCTAACGAGTGTTGATCCTGGTCATCCTTAGTTGACCGTGTCAAGTGTCCGGTCAACTATTTGACCTTTGACCTTTGACTTTCACATTGACTTTGACCAAGTCACAAAATCATTTATTCTCTTCATAATTTCTCAATCGATTCCTTTTCGGTATGCGATCTTATAGGTTCTAATTAAGTGTGAATTGTATCCCTCCATACAATTCTCCCTATTGGCGAAGACTAATTATAATTAGTCCTTACAGGGCTTCCACAAGCCATGAGTGACACCTAGCAGTATGTCATGGCTACCCAAGCTAAAAAGAATTTATTTAGAGAACCTAGTCAGTTTTTGATTACAATGCAATTTGATCATTCTCTAATTCAATACTCTATGTCATATTCTCAGGATATGGTAAACTTATGTCAAAATCCCTAATATGACATCTCTAGATTATATGATTCAATTTGATGAAATTGCAAACATTCTTGTTTCAATTTCCATCCAATACTTTGGCCAAAGATTCACAAATCATATCTTTAAAGTATTCTCTCTTCTTACTAAGAGCAGAGATTCTTGTTGTACATTCACTTGTCTTTGCGTACATGTTGTACTTTATAACTGACACAAATTAATGTGCAAACAATCAATTAAAAATACTCGCAAGTGCACGAATCTATTGAGGTATAGATTATGTAAGTACGGGGTTCAATCCCACGAAGAACTATCGACTTCCTATAAGTTCTAATCTGAGTACATAAAGAATACTAATTTAACACACCACAAATGCACAATACAAGTTGGAAGCTAAGAATGAGTAAAGAAAGGTAAAATAAAAGAAACAAAACAAGAAACCAAAGAAAAACACAAACATCATTTTCTATCGCCCGTTATCACCACTGGATCACCTGTGAACAGTGTTCTGCCAATCGGTCGTATGAACATTGCAACCCGTCATTTTTGCACAGAATCAAAACTTGAATTTGCGTGGCACGCGACCGGTCGTTGGATATTGGTGACCGGTCGTTTTTGGGCAAAATCGTTTTCTCAGTTTTTCAGTTTCAAGCTCTGTCCAGTTTTTGACCTATAACTTTCCAACCGTCTATCCAAATTTCATGTTCTTTATATGGTTGGATTCAGCATAGAAAATGGAAAAACACACATGGACCAAAAGTCCAAAACAATTACAGAACACAAATAAAATCAGTGACAAAGACACATAACGTGTCAAACACACACACACACACACATTTAGAGGGGGGGGGGGGTGGGGTTTGATTTGGTTCAAGTGACCTAATTCTAATGCATGAAAGTAAGTGAACTTTAAACTTAAATGAGAACGCCAGAGATGGATTATCAAAGTGTGAAAATTAAAATGTGACAAACACTAGGGTTTCAGAATCCACCCTAAACAATTCTACCCTTGTTCATGGACACTCAAGTGATGAACTCTAAATGTGTTGATGAAGATGTTCACAATCAAGACCGGGACTAGTGGCTCAAGACGCATGATCGGTTCATAATTGTATATCATTTTGTACCATTCTAACTTATGATTTGGTTATATTTTTGAGTTAAACTTGTGCTTTTAATTCATTTTGTGTTTATGTTTCAGTTAATTGAGATTTAGGTAACAATGATGACTTTGGATAGGAAATGATGCAATTCATGCATGTTAAGGCTTGATTTGGGTGAATGGAAGAAGAGCTTATACACAAACTCATTTTGGCTACAACCCATTTCCAGCCCAATTTCGTAAGTCAGCTTCTTGGACTTGGATCAGCATGCTATGGGGCTTGGATGAGGTGAAGATCTTCATGAAACCTGTTCCACTGGGTGCCTACTACAACATATCCAAATTGCAGCCCAATTGGACATTTGTGGAGTGCTCAGTCCGTCCAACACTCAACCTTGCTCAAGAGGATTTCCAGCTGCCAGCTTTTTGCCATGTGCCTCCTTTTAGCCATGTGCCTCTCCCTAGCTATAATTGACTTTGTACTCAACATAATGGGTGAAGTGGGGAGGCATTCCAACTATTAAAGAGAAAGTAAGAGCATATTTGTGAAGACAAAAATACATCATGGCAAAGGGGACAAGGAAGAGACAAAGGTTAAAGTGCCATGGTGGAAAGGAGAGAGAGAAGAAGGAGGAATGATGAGAGGCATTTTGCTTCAGCCTTTGAACATGGGAATTGAATTGGTAGATCACTTTGGAGCTGGAGATCAGCTTTTGAGCTACTAAAGAGAAGCATGTGCATGCATGTGAAGCAAAAGAATGAAATGAAATGAAATGAAGTCAATTCCAGTCACTGTTTCGGCAGCCAACTTGCAGTGGCCAAAACGTACACTTCTACCGCTCTGATGCAAATACTTTCTTCATAGAAGTTGTTCCACTAGGTGTCTAGTATAACATATCCAAAGTTCAGCCCCATTGGATACGTTTTGAAACCCGTGACCCTTCTACACCAAGTCTGGTTCAGAAGAATCATTTTTCAGCAAGTAAAAGGCAACCACATGGGTTGGCAGCAAAAGGCAGCCACAACACCTTTGAACCCATATGAAGAAAGCTGGAGGTGCAGCAAATGAAGTATGGGATGGAGTTGATTCCAACCACACTAACCTAGACAAGATGAAGTGGGAGTTATGGGTTGTATTAATGGAGGAATGGTGGTGTTGCATTTCATCATGATGTTCCTCCCTCTTAGCCCTATAAATAGAGAAGTCTTCAAGCTTCAAAACACACCCAAAGGGGGGGAGCTCTCAAACACTTCTCTAGAGCTCCATTCCCTTCTTTCCCTCAAATTCTCTTAGTTTCCTTTCAAGTTGTCAATTGTTGTAACAAAATGAGTTCACTAAATTTTCCTTCAAGTTTTCTTAGTTCCATTTTACTTTTATTTGTAATGTACATTCTTTCTTAAGTATTCAAGTTTAATTAGTTTCCAAGTTTCAATTATGGTTTTTGTTCTTATTCATTATGCTAATAAGTTAATATGCTAGTTTGAATGATTGATCACCATTTAGGTTTGCATGTTAGCTATCTTGGTTTGAATTAAGAGCATACACCATGCTTTAATTCGAATTGAACTATGAATAGGAAGAGTATGTATGGACATTCAACAACAGGGATTAGATACATGCTTGGTTGTTTAAATTTTTCTTCTATGCTTAATGGGTTCCTAATGCTTAATTTTAGGTTAGACAACAAATGATCAAATTAGGGAATTAGGAACACAAGGTTTTGACCAAACACCATGGCTTAATCATACTTTAGCTAGAATCAATCCGTTAATCTAATTGAACTTGGGAACTTATTTGCTTGAGTTATTTCCTTTTTTTCTTATTTTTATTTATTTTCTTTTTCATTTCTGTTTTGTGTAGGGGAAATGAATTGGATCATTCAATCACCAATCCTCGTGGGATCGATCTCGCACTTACATATGCTATACTACCGAACGGCTCGTGCACTTGCGAGTATCACAAGTTGAGGATGCAGCTGAATCAATTTTGGTGCAGTGAATCCGAAGCAACAAGTTTTTGCGCCGTTGCCGGGGATTGGCAACATAGTTTGGTTCTATTTCTTTTCCCTACTTGTTTTATCTTTATTTTTCATCTTCATGTTTTTCTAGACAGTTTCATGTTTTAAAGTTAATGGCGTTGATGGACAAGTTGTGTTTGTAGTCCAACGGACAAGGACAATTGCCTAACAAGCAAGAGAACTGGGTTTAAGTCCCAGCTTACACAACCCATTGGTGTTTGTTACTTTGTAGCATGAAATTGGATGTGTGTTGATTTTCCTTTTCATTTTAATTTTCATTCCTAATCCTTTTAATTCCTTTTCAAGTTTGTATGTTTGTTTTAGCAATTTTTGATAGATTAATAAAAGTGGAGAGAGATGGAAACCTCAATCATAAGAATGGGGAGTGTGGAGCAGTTTGTATCTTCTTCATCTTCATCATCATCATGGCTTACCTCTATTGTCTCGCACTTGCAGAATCTGCAGCAGCTCTACATGATCATAATTTTTTCTCTCAGTGCTTCCACATGCTGAGTGGCAAGGAGAGCCGCTTCTGGAATCGGCCACCATAGCCTTCAAGGCAGCCACTTCCTCGCTCAGCGCTTTGCACTCCCGTGTCCTCGCCAGGAATCGCATGCCCAAATTGGTAGCCGAGACCGCCTGGAGCACGGTTAAATCGTGGGACTCATCCACCGCCATCTTGTCTAGGCCGACGTGCCACATGCAGGTGATCTGCCGGAGTGAGTTTACTGCCAATCAATGTTCCAGGCAGCACTGATCTATTCGGCATTGCCTTAGAAAGGTTCGGTATTGTTTCAGCAAAGTTTGAGGCCGTGCCGTGATGATATGTGGAGTTTGGGAAGACAAGGGTTGGAGGAGCCCTTTTTTGGGCAATTGGTGGTGCAAGGGATAGCTCAAGGTTGAGGTCATCAAGGTGAGTGCATGAGGATGCCATTTTTTTTGTTTTTGTTTCTGGATTTTTTGATGGTTTTCCTTGAGTTTGCAGGAAGAAATGCTGGGTATCATCCGCTTGTAGAAGTGTGGTTTAAATAGGCATATGCTGATGAGAGAGCGCCAACACCATTTCGGATTTCCCGGGCATGCTCGACCTAATCGCTTTAAGGGGGAGCACCTTTACTTTACTTTACTTTTTTTTTTCTCCTCCATGTTTTCTGCTGTTTTATGTTTTTGCCCGTTACTTTCATTTTCTAGTGCTTTGTGTTTCTGCCTTTTCCTTTCGGCTATCTTTGTTTTATTTTAGTTAGGGAACTGTGCTTTCTTTTCCGTTTGTCATCTTTGTTTGATTTAAGTTTGGGAAGCGTGTTCTCTTTGTCTTTTTCTTTTTCCTTCTGCAACTTACTCTTTTATTTCCGAAACAAAATAACAAAAACAACAAAAAAAAAAAACAACAACAATAATGCAGCAGAAGTCATTTCTTCTCGGTGGTTGGTGTCTCGACCATTGGAACTTTGAGTTTGGCCCTCTGACCGTCCTCTTCCAGGGCTTCACGCACAGCCTCTTGGGGCTCACCACTTGAGCTCCCAAAGATCGCAATCTTAGCTTGAGCGTAATTACTCTCGCGATCTGCTTGCTTGCGTTTATCCGGTCGGTCTAGGTCCTCCAGCGCTTTCGTATGTCGCGAGAATACAACTCTACCATCTTTGTTAGGCTTTTATTCTCATCCCGCAATACTTCTAGTTGGTGTCGATTCACCTCCACTATCATTGCCCTCTCCCTTTTCAAGCTTTTTATAGCAGTCTGACACTCTTCAACCATACTTCGCTCCGCTGCTCACTGACCTTTAGCACCTCTACCTCATGGGACTTCGCAGTAGGCGATGACCCAAACTTGCGACACATGCTGGACTCTGCACGCTCAGTGCCAGGGCATCACTTGCAACCCGATTGTCATCCCTTGTCCCAAACACACGTATATCTTTAGGAGTCACCAGATTTCTGCCCACTCCAATGGCAACATCGTTGTCCAGGAGTATCGAGTCATTTACCTCACAGGCCCCCTTGTGAAGGCGAAGTAGGGCACCCATACTGGTGCCGCCGCTTGGCCCCGGTTCTCTAGTCGGTAGAGCTAGGTTGAGATCCAACGAAAATGGGTAGGAAGAGGCCATTTGATTTCTCACTTTTTTCTTTTTCTTGCTTATTTTCTCTTTTGTGTTTCTGAGTTTGTGTTTTTTACCCTCATTTCTTTTTTCTTCTTATAGACTTAGTTTGCTAAACCCTAGCCATTGCAGCGTCTAGCATTTTCTAAATCTCCAGGATTCCTTGAGTCCCACAACCTTGTCGCTTTCCAACCATACCCAACTCATTTATCACGACGTGTCTTTTTCTGAACGGACGCGTTCAGGAAAGTCTTCGCGCCTTTCGCTGAGCCCGTAATTTCCGCTTGTGAAATCCTGCGGCGGCTCTATGCGTCGACACGTGTCTCACCCTGCTCAGCTTGGTCCCTTACACTAACCGAGACATCATGACCCATGTTCTTTTAAAAATAAAAAAATAAAAAGAATCCGGCTCTTTGTGTTAATAATCATGCTTCGTGAGTTTGTTTTTTTTAAAATAAATAAAAGACGAAAAAAATAAAATTTGTGGGTCGGATTTTCACCGTTATTTAGGTTTCAAAGTGGGCTAACTTTCTTTTGAGTTGAGTTTTCAATCGTTTGGGTTTGGGTTTGCGTAAGACTGTCTGTTTAGGGCTTTCTTTTTCGAGTGTTTTACTGTTTCGTTTTTTTTATTTGTTTGTTTGTTTTGTAATTTTTATTTTTGTAATTATTTTATTTTATTTTATTTGTGTTTGTTTTTTTTTTTGTGATTTATATTTACTTTAGTAATTTTCATTTCTTGTTATGACATTGCTTGTGGCTAAGTTTTAAACATTGGGGACAATGTTCATTTCTAGGTTTGGGGGTATTGGAGTTTAGCATGTAAATTTGGTTTTTCCTTAATTAAATTTTTTTTATGTGCTTGTTTTTATTTTATTTTGTTTGAGTTTTGCATTTATTTTTATTTTTATTTTTATTTTTATTTTCTTTTGATTTTTATTTTATTCACTTTCCGAACACATTTGATGAGATTTTGATAAATGTTTGCATGACTGAAATAAAAATTGAATTTTTATTTATTTATTTATTTATTCTTTTTTCTTTTTTCTTTTTTGTAAATTTTTATTGTATAAAAAAAACTTAAAATTTAAATTTAAATAATTAAAAAAAATTTGGCATTGTTCTAGCATGATATATTTCGAAACATTTGCACTTGCCATTTGTTTCGTAATTTTCCAATTAAAGGATTTGCATGACCCTTAGAATTGTATCAAGCATAAATTAGACTTATATAACCATATAATGTGAGCTTTTGAGCCTTGTGCTTCATTTTATGAGTGTTATACACATACTCTTATTTTCTTGTCATCAAAGTTGTTGTTTGATCTCATTATTCATTGATTTGGTTGAACACTTAAAAGTCATTCATTCTTTTGCAATTTGATTTCATGACATTTAAGAAATGATATTAAGGCCCTCTTTGGATCGTTTGTGCCTTTCAAGCTAACCTTATGCATGCTTAAGCATGATTTTCAATTGTTAACCATTTTGAGCCTACATGTAAACCTTTTCTTTCATTTTACCAATTATATTTCCTCGCCTTAGCCCGAAAAACAAATTTTTACCTTTTCTAAGGAACTCATGAGCTCTAATTCGGATGTGTTTTTCATGCTAAGTTTGGGAAGGGATATTTATAATTATAAATTTTTTTAAATTAAAAAAAAAAAAAAACTTCACACAATTGGTGAAAGAAAAGAGAAAAATTGTGATTAAATGGTAGTTGAGTGAAATTTCATTTTTGGGTTTCATTGGTGTTTGTTCAATTAAAGGAAAGGAGTATGAATCATTGTAAATGAAGGTATAAGGAGTTTTGATCATGTAAAAAAAAAATTCTCATTGTGATGATTCGAAGTCTTGTAAACAATTGTTTTATGCTCTTATATTTTGAGTTCTTTGGACTTTGTTTTATCCATACCCTTCATTTCTTACTCACCTTACACCCTTGACCCCATTACAACCTATAATAAAGACCTAAATTGATTTTAAATGTCATATGGTTGAATTGCATGCATTTTCTTACTTTTAAGTGTTTGGCATCCTTCTTGAGATCATATTAATGCAAGTTCTTCATCTTCCTATTTTGAGTTAAGTCCCTTATGGTTTAACTCTAATCTCATGTTTATAAATGAGTGACGCATTGTAGCCTTCTTCTAGTGATTCATTTGTGAGAGGACAACTTTGGTGAGATTTGAAGTTGCATTTGTGTTTGGTATGATTTTTGAAATTGTGTGAAAACTAAGATTGGAGAATTTGTTGCATTTGGCTATCACACTACTACACTTTGAACATGTTGTGTTTTGAACTTTGCCGCTTTATAAATAATGTCTAAAATTGAGCTTTTAACTTTTGAGTCATGTGCATGAGTCATTTCTCTTCAGAAAATGTTCGGAAAGATTGTTTTATTTTTTGTAATTATTTTGGTTTTTGTGTTTCTTTTATTTTGCTTAAGGACTAAAAAATTTAGTAAAGTTTTCTAACCACTTTGTTTTGTAGAGTTAGTAAAACGTTTGTGGGTATCGTTTCTGTTAAACCCTTAGGAGACACAACTCCTCCTACTAGGGATGCCTAGAGGTTTAAAGGCTTGTTGCATGCGCTCAATGCAATCGAGTTACCTACGAAAGTGGTCTAGTTAACTTCTTGTTTTGTTTTTATCTTTGTTTTCCTTTTGTTTTGCTCGAGGACTAGCAAAATCTAGGTTTGGGGGTATTTGATCGGTTCATAATTGTATATCATTTTGTACCCTTCTAACTTATGATTTGGTTATGTTTTTGAGTTAAACTTGTGCTTTTAATTCATTTTGTGTTTATGTTTCAGTTAATTAAGATTTAGGTAACAATGATGACTTTAGATAGGAAATGATGCAATTCATGCATGTTAAGGCCTGATTTGGGTGAATGGAAGAAGAGCTTATACACAAACTCATTTTGGCTACAACCCATTTCCAGGCCAATTTCGTAGGTCAGCTTCTTAGACTTGGATCAGCATGCTATGGGGCTTGGATGAGGTGAAGATCTTCATGAAACTTGTTCCAATGGGTGTCGACTACAACATATCCAAATTGCAGCCCAATTGGACATTTGTGGAGTGCTCAGTCCGTCCAACACTCAACCTTGCTCAAGAGGATTTCCAGCTGCCAGCTTTTTGCCATGTGCCTCCTTTTAGCCATGTGCCTCTCCCTAGCTATAATTGACTTTGTACTCAACACAATGAGTGAAGTGGGGAGGCATTTCAGCTATTAAAGAGAAAGTACGAGCATATTTGTGAAGACAAAAATACATCATGGCAAAGGGGACAAGAAAGAGACAAAGGTTAAAGTGCCATGGTGGAAAGGAGAGAGAGAAGAAGGAGGAATGATGAGAGGCATTTTGCTTCAGCCTTTGAACATGGGAATTGAATTGGCAGATCACTTTGGAGCTGGAGATCAGCTTTTGAGCTACTAAAGAGAAGCATGTGCATGCATGTGAAGCAAAAGAAAGAAATGAAATGAAATGAAGTCAATTCCAGTCCCTGTTTCGGCAGCCAACTTGCAGGGGCCCAAACGTACACTTCTACTGCTCTGATGCAAATACTTTCTTCATAGAGGTTGTTCCAATGGGTGTCTAGTATAACATATCCAAATTTCAGCCCCATTGGATACTTTTTGAAACCTGTGGCCCTCTTACACCAAATCTGGTTCAGAAGAATCGTTTTTCAGCAAGTAAAAGGCAACTACATGGGTTGGCAGCTAAAGGCAATCACAACACCTTTGAACCCATGTGAAGAACGCTGGAGGTGCAGCAAATGAAGTATGGGATGAAGTTGATTCCAACCACACTAACCTAGACAAGATGAAGTGGGAGTTATGGGTTGTATTAATGGAGGAATGGTGGTGTTGCATTTCATCATGATGTTCCTCCCTCTTAGCCCTATAAATAGAGAAGTCTTCAAGCTTCAAAACACACCCAAAGGGGGGGGAGCTCTCAAACACTTCTCTAGAGCTCCCTTCCATTCTCTCCCTCAAATTCTCTTAGTTTCCTTTCAAGTTGTCAATTGTTGTAACAAAATGAGTTCACTAAATTTTCCTTCAAGTTTTCTTAGTTCCACTTTACTTTTATTTGTAATGTACATTCTTTCTTAAGTATTCAAGTTTAATTAGTTTCCAAGTTTCAATTATGGTTTTTGTTCTTATTCATTATGCTTATAAGTTAATATGCTAGTTTGAATGCTTGATCACCATTTAGGTTTGCATGTTAGCTATCTTGGTTTGGATTAAGAGCATACACCATACTTTAATTCGAATTGAACTATGAATAGGAAGAGTATGTATGGACATTCGACAACAGGAATTAGATACATGCTTGGTTGTTTAAATTGTTCTTCTATGCTTAATGAGTTCCTAATGCTTAATTTTAGGTTAGACAAAAAATGATCAAATTAGGGAATTAGGAACACAAGGTTTTGACCAAACACCATGGCTTAATCATACTT
Source organism: Prunus fruticosa (assembly GCA_018703695.1). NCBI lineage: Eukaryota > Viridiplantae > Streptophyta > Magnoliopsida > Rosales > Rosaceae > Prunus > Prunus fruticosa. The sequence goes on from CM031917.1 coordinate 29,329,636, forward strand.
TAGCTAGAATCAATCCGTTAATCTAATTGAACTTGGGAACTTATTTGCTTGAGTTATTTCCTTTTTTTTCTTGTTTTATTTATTTTCTTTTTCATTTCTGTTTTGTGTAGGGGAAATGAATTGGATCATTCAATCACCAATCCTCGTGGGATCGACCTCGCACTTACATATGCTATACTACCGAACGGCTCGTGCACTTGCGAGTATCACAAGTTGAGGATGCAGCTGAATCAATTTTGGTGCAGTGAATCCGAAGCAACAACGCATTGATTCTCTCTAATATACGTAAAGTGTAGGGCTAGTGCTACAATACTTGTGCCTTCCCTATAATCAAATCTAGGTGTGCTTAGTACTTCGATTCAATTACAAGAAAAACCCATTAAGTTCAAAGAGAATATGAACATCACAAGAACCCTAATAGCATGATGTTTACATTAGGTATTCAAGAAACCAATTCACATGGATGATTCTTACTTCATCCATTTATTGCTTAGGAAAACATGAAGATACACATAATCCCAACAACCTCAAGAAGCATGCTTTCAAAGGTGATTAATCAAAGAGAAACATACATCAAGGATAGATTATTTTAGTGAATGGGAATTCATCAACAATATCTAGAAATTCATACACTCAAGCATAAAAACAATAAGGTATTCATGTTTAGGGCTTCAACCTAAGCCCTAGCTATGGAATTTAGTTCCTCATAATCATTTCAAACAAAAATTCGAAATATAATTAGAAAGAGTTTACAGATTTTGTAAGTGATGGAAGCTCAAGGTCTTCAATGGTGGAAGTCTTCATTTTCCTTCTTGCTTGGCTGCACCTCTCCTTCCTTCGTAGCTCCTCAGCTCCAAAAACAGCCCCAATATTCTCTCCAATGAATGCCACTATCAAAGGCTGATGCACATTCCCTTTGCTTCCCTCTCTTTCCTCCTTTTACAGCTTTTACTTTTAATATTCTATTGCCAAAGTCTTCACCCATTGTCTCCTTGTCTCCTTGCAAATGATGAAGTTTTGTTTTAAAGTATATTCCAAGGCTCCAACTGACTCAGGAAATCCCACTTCAATGGTAATTCATTGTTACCAAATGGTTTGGTAACAAGTAGAAATAAGATGCTATCAAGTGGGGGTGAAAACTGGCCCAAAATAGAATTTCAAAGTTGTGGTAACATGCTGGATCAGATGGATAGGCTAAACTTGTCTAATGGAGCTCAAATTTGGATATGTTGTAGTCAACATCCATTGGAATACGTTTCATGAAGATCCTCACCTCATCCGAGCACCAGAGCATGCTGATCCAAAGCCAAGAAGTTGACCTACGAAAATGAACAAAATCAGAATTTACAACCAATAATGCACTTTTAGCTCATTTTCATTCTAACCAAGGTAAAATCTAAGAAAACACAAAAAGGGAGTAAAAAGCTATAAAATGTCAAGAACTAACTCAAAATAATAGGTGAATAACATGATAAATCATGTGTAAAAATGAACCGAACAATACACGCTAAGAATCCTAAAGAACACCTTTAAGTCACATCATTTTGATACGAGCGTATAGTGCTCTCAAAGAGAAACAACATATACACAAGACAACTGTGATGTCTCAGGTCTAAGGATTAATTTGCATTGTCATAACTTATAATTCTTTGTTTGACACTTGTGAGTAAGACTTCCATGTAAGAATTCTAGAGTTGACCGCGTTCAGTGGACTCCATCTTCTATAGAGCCCCTACACATTTGTCTCAATGTCTCTACACGAATTACTTGAGACTAGTGTTGTGTAGATTTAGCTGCACCAAAATGGATTCAGCTGCATCCTCAACTTGTGATACTCGCAAGTGCACGAGCCGTTGGTAGTTTAGCATATGTAAGTGCGAGGTCGATTCCACAGGGATTGGTGATTGAATAATCCAATTCAGTTTTCCTACACAAAACAGAAATGAAAACAAAAGAAACAAAACAAGAAGAAAGAAAAGAACTAAGACAAGATGTTGTTGTTTTAGAATCCACCCTAATTGTTCTAATCATGTTATGGCAGCAAGTAAACAAATTGATTCACTCATGAAGATGCTCACAAATAAGTCCATGGTGTTTGGATCAAATTGTATTGAACATCACAAGGACCCCAAGCATGGTGTTTACATTAGGAGACCTAGAAACCAAATCACATAAGTTGCTAATGGATGGAATGAAGATGATCCCCAAACCTTCCCAACAAGAGCATAACGCATAAAACCTTAGGTGATCAGTCAAAGGATGCAAAACAGCTCCATTAAAACAGTGAAGAAGAATTCATGAATGAAATCAAACTTTATAAACTCAAACCATGATACAAGACTAGCAAGATGTTTATTACAACTAATAACAGAAAACAAAGTAAAACAAAGTAAAACAAAGAAAATACAAGAAGAAAATAAAAGACAAAGGGAGGAGAAGAAGATAAGGACAGCATGCTAGAGATGGAAAAGATTCATCTCCATGGCTGCCAGGAGGCCAAAGCCTCCCAGCTGCTGCCTTCTCCCTTCTCTCCTTTTGTGACTCTCAACTTTCCCTCTCTTTGTGTACAATGGAAGTGTAAATTATGGAATGAAATTCTGGCTCTCTAAGCTCTCTAGAGACTCCCTATTTATAGGCACAAGGGTTAGGTGAATCAGATTATACAATTAAGTTCACCAACCACACAAATTTCACCTAACACACTTGCATTAGATAATCAGAAATGGTTGTTGCACTTCACCAACAAATCCCACCAGCAGCCCTAGCTCATCAATATGTCAGCATGACCAAGCATCCATCAAGAAACCAATACCTCATGCCTAGCTCACCATGACCAAGCATCCATCAGCTCATCCTTATGTCAGCATGATGTGCAGCTTCAAGGGCTTACGAATTGGGCTTGGCTGAATCAAATGACAACTTTAAGATGTCCATTGTGAAGTTCAGAATGTCTCTGATCCAACCACACAAGTATTGGCCCAATCCAAGCTCGGATGAAGAAGATAATGCTGAAATGAACATCAACCTCAGTCTCCAGATTTTGCACGTTTTTGCACCATATTGCTTCAAATGCCTTAAGTTGTATTCCTCTCATGCTCTCATGCTCTATTGGCCTACAAAACACACAAAGAGAGGCAAATAACTCAAAATTCTAAGAAACTAAGCAAAAGAAGTAAGTAAATAGGGTACGTATATGTATGAAATTATGAGCTTAACAACTAGTCATCCTCCCAATTGAGCAGATATAATGTGTACCAGTCTTTCCGGGTCACCATTGCCCAATTGGTGATCCTATGACCATGAACATTTTAGGATACGATATTTATACGTATGAAAAGGTCTCGTGCATCTAACTTATTTAGACCACTTTCTATTTATATCTTAATCCACGGACTTGTTACTTTGTGTACGTTATGTATCTAAAGCAATGTTCTTGCCCTTATGATTATTATATATTATTTCCTTAGAATTATCCATTTTATATTAGCTTCTAGGGCATATATCTAACAAAAGACTCTAAAATTCTCCCCTAGGTGTTCTGATTCTATTGATATAGGTTTTGTAGGGTGTTTCGAGAATTTTTCATTGCTTAAATTTACTCAAGACACCCGCTGTTGTCGGCGCCTCATGGGCCACTGCATGGCAGCCCATTTTGATCCTAGAATGTTCTCCGCATCATCTTGAGCACAATAGTATGCTTGAATTTGTAATTGGTTGTCGTTTGACTATCTCGCGGATATCTCGCCTATTATGTGATTGGTGCATAATTACATATCATTTTGTACCCTTTTAACTTTTGATTTCATTATGTTTTTAAGTTAAACTTGTACTTTTAATCTCTTTTGTGTTTGTTTCAATGTATTAAGCTTTGGGACTCATTTAATGCATTTTAGAGTCAAGTTAACTCAAAATTGTGTATGCAGATCAGTCAACTTCACGGATTGGATTGTACTTGCTCAGGACGAAGCAGATAATGAGCCATGCATCATTGAAAAGATATGGAAGTCTAGTTTCTAGAGCATTTTACGTTTCATGATTCTGAGCATTCTAGAGGAAGTTATGCAAGGTGTAATTCGACAGAATCTGCGTTACTGTACCAAAAATGACATTTGAAGGCCTTTCCGATTTTTCCTTGAGCCAGGATACATTTGGAAAGATGAGATAAAGAGCTTCAAGACCCATATTTTTCCAGAATTTTATGAATGGAGGAACAAGCCCAAAACGAGCCCACAAGAAGACTGCAATGCATTGTCATGCATGGCCTATGCATGAGCTAATTGTTTTTTTGTGGGGAAGTGTGGTAAAGTTGGTGAAGTGGGTGTTGTAGGTAGATGCAATACTCAATTCAGATTTTTACTTTCTCAAAAAATTTATTCATACACTTGCTATTTTGAAAATGGCTTTTGTTTGAATTTTTCAATTCACTGAAATTGAATAAGTAAACAATTGAATTGGATTTAGTTGGATAGTATCAATGAAATCGAGCACTAAAGCCCATTTCTTATTGAATTAATCGATTAACTTAACTTGTTTTGCTATCGAATTTATTTTTTATTTCAGTAATTTTCGCAAAACATTTCGACATATTTTATTATGAGAATAAATCCTACTACTTCTGATCCTGGGGTTCCCGCACTTGAAAAAAAAAACCTTGGGGCGTAATAGTGAGGTCCTCCAAGCTTTCAAACACTTCCCAAGGGGGGAACTCTCAAACACCTCTCTAGAGCTCTTCTCCCTTCTCTTTCTCAAATTATGTTAGTTCTCAAACACACCCCAAGGGGGGGACCTCTCAAGCACCTCTCCCTTCTTTTCATCAAATTCTCTAAGTTCTCAAACACCTCTCCCTTCTCTTCATCAAATTTTCTAAGCTCTCAAACACCTCTCCCTTCTCTCCCTCAAATTGTCTTAGTTTTCCTTTTTAGTTCTCAATTGTTGTAACAAAACCCTTTTACTAAATTTTCTTTTGTGGTTTCCTGAGTTGTGCTTTATTTTTCATTGTAATGTAATTTCTTATTTTAAGTTTTCAAGTGTGGTTCGTTTTCAAGTTTCAATTACGTCTCTTGTTCTTATTCATTATGCTTATAAGTTAATATGCTTGTTTGAATGATTGATCACCATTAAAACTTGTATGTTAGCTATCTTGGTTTGAATTAAGAGTAGACACCATATGCTTTAATTCAAATTGAACTATGAATAGGAAGAGTATATATGGACATTCGACAATAGGGATTAGATATATGCTTGGTTGTTTAAAACATTCTTCTATGCTTAATGGATTTATAATGTTTAATTGATTTATAATGCTTAATTTTAGGTTCGACAACAAAGGATCAAATTAGGGAATTCGGAATACAGGGTTAGGACCAGACACGATGGCTTAATCATACTTTAGCAAGAATCAATCCGTGAATCTGAATTGAACTTGTTAACTGATTTGTTTGAGTTAGTTAGTTATTTTTGTCTTTTATTTACGTGTTTACTTTCGTCGTTTAAATTTAGTTTCTATTTTCCTTATCTAATTAAAACACCCAATTTCTTTTTTGTATAAGGAATCAAATTGAATTAATCTGTCATCAATCCTCATGGGATCGACCTCACACTTACATATGCTATACTACCGAACGGGCTTGTGCACTTATGTGTAACACAAGTTAAGGATGCAATTTTGGTGCATCTTAATCCGACAACAACATTATGCGATATCTGAGTTTGATAAGTAAGGACCGTTTGATCAGCTCCAATTTCAAATATGTTGTTCTCTATATCCCTAGGATCATGTAGGAACTTTAGGATCGGAAATTGGAGGTCGTGGGCCTCATAGGCCTAGTTGACCAATATGGGAAGTTTGACCACTCGGTTGACAACGAGTCTTCCGTGGTCGTCTCACCTTTCAAAGAGTATTAGATTGGCCTTAAAAACTCCTCGAAAGTCGTGCACACACTTTGAGTCCCGAGATTTAGGAGTTTTAATTAAAGGTCATGGTTGAGGTACTTTTATTGATTAAGTCCTCATATTCTTCAAAATAGGTACCCAGGTTCCACGAAATGCAGGGAGGGACCCTTGGGGTCAAGCGCTTTGGACTACTTGTCAGCGAACGTTTGTTCTAAATGAGCATTATTATTCAAGCATGGAATTGTATGCATAAATGAGTTTTGATTAAGATTTGAGTTATTTTTGGTTTTTTTTTTTGGATTATGAAACTATATTATTGTCTTAACTATGGTTTATAGTATTTTATGGGATTATTGGATTTTATTGTGAGATTTGAAGTATATGGATATTTTGAGTTTGGGAATATGATATTTGGGATGCTTTGATTTTGATTATTGTGAAAGTAAGTCTTTGGGACTTAGCTATGTTTATTGGAAAGTGGATTTTGAGAGACATGTATATTGATGACTATGACTTATTGGCTACCGGATTTGCACCATGATATGTACCATCCCTGGTTCAATATGTTATTTTAGCACAGGGGAGATGTTGGATTCCGGCGTGTGGGCTCACATGTCGATGATGGATGCCGGCATGTGGGTTAAGATCCGGTCACCCTTGGCGGGGTGTGCTGTAAGCCCTTGATGGGCAATCTACTCTCATAGGACTTAGTTTGGCCGCACGGGCAATGTAGGATTCCGGCGTGTGCTCTGTGGAGCGGTAGTCCCCCAGTTGGACAGCTCATGCCTAATCGCATATTAAAATGTTGATACCTTGAGGTCTAGTCAAACAATCCCCCGGTTGGATTATTTTCCCTGGTACTTGTGATGGTGTGAGGATGATACTTATATATATAACTATGTACTTTATTTTCATACGCTTATATAATTTAAGAAATTCTTTGCGTATTGTGTTTTGCAAGTTTATACCTCAGAAAGGGTATGGTTACATGAAGAAGGGTTTTGCTTGAGTATTATACTATACTATATCGGGTTTATGGGATTTCTATGGTTTGAAATTTAAGTATTTTATAACAATGGATTTCATTATATGATTTGGCATCGTTTTTCTAAAACGGTGGGGTTAGTACATTTGATTACAATTATGTTAAACTTTATTTTTGTCCACTCACAATATTTGTTTTGCACCCCCCAGGCCATAGTTTGACGTGACCCGAGCAATCAAGCCAAGTCTTCATCTTCTCGTGCTTTGACTTCATTGTAGGATACTTTTGCTGTTTATTTCAATGGAAAACTACTTTGGTTGTATAACTAAAGAATTTCTTAGATTTCTCTATTATTGCCCATGTAAGGTTGAATTTGCAGCCAAAGGCCTATCTTGTAAACTGTGTGTGCTGCCAATTTGGACTTTATTGTGCAGTTTTTACAGATGGAATAATTTAGATAAGTCCATTTTTCAGGGGAGACTCTGCTGAAATTTTGGTAGAAGTCTCGGGCCTTTTCCTTTGTTTCGGAGAATAAGGTTATTTTAGTAAGTGGGCCTGATATTTGTTAGATGTTGAACAAACCACAGGGTCCGTCATGAATTCCGAGGGGGAATCTACGGCGAGTCCTGTCACTTCCTCTCATCATCCTCTACAAAACCCACCTAAGACCTGATCTAGTTAGCAGCTTATAAGCCCCAATCGATGGGGAGAAAGTGGTTAGGTTTTCGAGGGGGGGGGTGTTTTCCTGCAATTCCAAGTGCCAAATCCGTCAAGTGAGATATTAATGTCTTCGAACATCTCGGTTGTCTTCAGAAATATAGTTGCGCCTTCAGAGATATTAATGTCTTTGAACATCCCGGTTGCCTTTAGACATATGGTTTCCTTTGGAATGTCTTCAGACATATAGTTGCCTTCAGAATGTCTTTGGACATACGGTTGCCTTCAAATTGTCTTCGGACATATAGTTATGCTAGGATTTGCGTTCTAGGTTGACCATTTGTCCTTGAGTTATCCTAGGATGTGCCACACATGTGGAGTGGACCGTTCCACATGTATAGTACTTGGAATTGATGGATTATTTATGGAATTGACAGATTTTCTATGGAATTGACGGATTATATTTGGGGTACACCAATAAGGAGAATAGTGCAGGACTGATATGTTTATAGACAGTTCGCAGGATATTCTTCGTCACCCTGCCCCTGACTTGTGTACACAGATGGTTGGTTAGTTTCCCCCTTCCCCGGTTGCCTTCAAATTTAATGATATTTTCCATATACCCCCTGATGAGTGATTGCAGGACATGTGCACTATAGGGACAGTCACAGGTATGACTTTCAGGTAAAAGGTGTGGGTACATGTGTGTTTTTGTTAACAATGATAAATTAACTGAACAATTAGGTACATAATTACGTGCAATGACATTCAATTATATAGCTTGTTGAAATCAAGGTAAAGAATGATTTTAGAATTTTATTATTGGTTTCACTTTGAACATTTTTGTATTATCTTAATAGTGATTTGTGGTAGAAAGAACTACGTGTGACTTGATCCCTCAGGAAAGGTACAAAGGCAACCTAGGCTAACCTAGGTGCTGCCAGAAGTTTAGGATTTGTTTGTTATCTTCAGTTATCAAGATGATTTTGCTGACTTTCTTATGTTAGAAAAAGGGGCATGAAGCCCATTGAAACTTTTGCTAATTGGTATGTGGTTTATACCTTGTGCTTGCTTAGCCCTGATTCAGTGCATATTTACATATCATTTTGTACCCTTCTAACTTATGATTTAGTTATGTTTTTGAGTTAAACTTGTGTTTTTAATAAGTTTTGTGTTTGTTTCAGTGTAATAAGCTTGAGACTCACTAATTGCATTTTGGAGACAAGTTAGCTCAAAATGGTGTCTACAGATCAACCAACTTCACGGATTGGACTGTACTTGCTCAAGAAGAACCAGATAATGAGCCATGAATCATTGGAAAGCTACGGAAGTCTATTTTCTGTAGAATTTTACGGTTCATGATTCCGAGTCTTCTAGAGAAAGTTATACATGTTTTGGCAACTTAAGGTCAAATTCGGCAGCATCTGCGTTACTGGGCCAAAAATCACATTTGAAGGCCTTCCGGAGTTTTCCTTGAGTTGGGCTGCATATGCTTGGAAAGATAAGACAAAGAGCTTCAAGATCCATATTTTTCCAGATTTTTCAGACTGGAGCCACAAGCCCAAAACGTGCCCACAAGCTGGCTGCAATGCATTGTCATGCATGACATATGCATGATGAAGTGTTGTTGATTGTGGGAAAGTTTGGTGAAGCACATTTAATACCTATATTTGGGTGGAATTTTGCAGCAACCAAATGAATTGAAAGATGTTGAAGTGGATGATGTAACACTAAGCCTAAAGACAAGAGGAATTGTTTTCAAATGCAATTGTGTGTTAGGTTAGGTTGGTGAATTAAGTGTTGTGTGTTAGGTGAAGTTAGTGTGGTTAGTGAACTCTATTGTATAATTCAGATTTTCACTTCCCCTAGACCTATAAATAGGGAAGTTCTCTAAGATTGTAATCACACCCCCAAGGGGGGGAGCCCTTAAACACTTCTCTAGAGCTCCCTTCCCTTCTCTCCCTCAAATTCTCTTAGTTTCCCTTTGTAGTTCTCAATTGTTGTAATAAGATCATTATACTAAATTTTCTTTGTACTAAATCTCAAACACATATACATTCTCTTCTCAAAGTCCTCAAACACATTTCCTTTCTCTTCTCCAAATTTCCCAAACACATTTCCCTTCTCTTCCAAAAGTCTCCATGTCTCAAACACTTCATAAACACCTTTCTCTCTCTTCCCTAAGTTCTCAAATTCTCCAAGTTCACAAACATTCTCCAAGTTCTCAAACATCCTCCAAGTTCTCAAACACTCTCTTCCAAATTCTCAAAGTTCTCAAAACACTTCCCAAAACTCTTCTCCCTTCTCTTTCTCAAACACTTCTCTCTATTCTCATCCAAATTCTCAAGTTCTCAAATGTGTACAAAACCTTTTTGCTTCTTTGGTTTTCATTTCTGTTTTGTGTAGGAAAACCGAATTGGATCATTCAATCACCAATCCCTGTGGAATCGACCTCGCACTTACATATGCTATACTACCGAACGGCTCGTGCACTTGCGAGTATCACAAGTTGAGGATGCAGCTGAATCCATTTTGGTGCAGCTGAAATCTACGCAACAAGCCCTTGGGATATACTTGTGTTTTCTATGCATGTAGATTTTTGGGTTTTGAGACAGTTTCAAGGGAGGCTATGTTGATTTTCCGGTAGAAGTCAAGCCCTAAAGTTGTTTTGGAATTAGGGGAAGAAGAGTATTTTAGTAATTTGGGCCGACAAATGCCCAATGTTAGATAGGGAGAGGGTTCATCACGGATTCCAAAGGGGAACGCAGGACGAGTCCTTTCATCATACACTTCACAGAAAAAACAAACACATAAAATATCAAGCCATTTGCACTTTCCAAAAGTGCAAGGTATTATGTGAAGTGACGACACCTTAAAAATTTACCTCTTTATAGAAAGGAAAGTAAAAGGTTGCCGTAGAATAAAATCAAATATGACCACAAAAAAAAAATAATTATGGACAAAAGAGCAAAAGCTAGCAGAAAAGTAAAATTGTACAATCAAGATGACTGGTCATCATAGTGGAGCAACAACTAAAAATGCAATGCAATATAATGCATGATTTCATTTCTACCTTTATTGAAAAAGTGTCATTCCCTCCTTGTTGAAGAAAAACCATCGTGACAATCTTTCTATGAGGTCCACAATAAGCCATCAACCTTAATTTAATCTTAATCCTTTTGAGCAAGCTTATTACAAGGAAAAATACAAGTGTCAAGGAAAGCTAAAAATCAATTGGTTAATTATAACCTTACAAACTCCCAGTTTTTGGCTTCCAAAAACCCGTTAACTCACACTTTTAGCACACAACCCAAATATTGAGACATGACTTGAAAGGGTCCCTGCAAGACAAACCCAATCTCAACAAACTTCAAGTGCAGATAGTTCATAGTATGAAACGGTTTGGGTTGACAAAAAAGTATCCCCCTTTTTTACAAGTAAGAGCTAAGAAGGTAGTGCAGATAGAAAGTGAGTCACATAATACAAGGAGAGAATCAAATTGTTTAGAAGTGTTTAAGTACAGTCTAGACCATGAGAAAGACAATACGACTCCATACAAAACAAACAACACTCCCTCATACGAACATAAATCACTCCCCCATAACAAAACATAAATCACTCCCAAGCTATGCAACCTAATGACCAGTGAAATCATTAGAACTAGTCAAAACCAACAGAAGCATTGGAATGAGAGTCAGAATCATTTGAAATTGGTATAGCAAATGGCATGAAAGATGATTTCACCAAAAGGAATTGGATCCTTATTGATGAGAGAGGATGTTACGGAGTGGGATTGGAGTTGTTTGCAATAGGAAGGATGTTACGGAGAACAAAATCCCAGAGAAACATATACGTTGGCTTCAAGTAGGACTTAAGAGGAAGCCCTTTGGCAGTTAACGGAAGAAAGGGATCCACATAGGCGACATACCGAAACTGAGAGATGGTGTACTTAGAGGTGATGAGAGTCTCAAATTATGTATTTTTAATACTATTTTGGAGACTTTATGATATAAATTTGGATTAATAAAGATAATTTGACTTGCTGTTACATTTCATTCTCACCAATTAGATTTATAAATTTTCAGTATTTAATTTGGTGAACTTATTAGGTGAATTTATCTTTTGTAGGAAGTTAGCCAAAGATGAAGATATATATTTGTCCAAGTTCAAGCCAAGTGTGAAGAGAATTGCTGGGGGATTTTATTGAAGAACTGATTGTGGGGTTATTGTGATCATAAAGAGAAGTAAAGAGGGAGAAGATAAGACAAAACTGCTGAAGCTAAACAGTCTATTTCATGTCATTCATAGTCATTTAACGCCCACTACCCCACCATTTCTTTTCCACTAACTATCCACCATCAACACATGTTTAATCCAATTAATCCCTCACTTAATCCCTTCATTACTTACCATGAATGTATTAACTTTCCACTCACCTCATTGACTACTATAAATCATCCATCCATTCTTTGGCAAGGATAGACCACTACGACGAATTTCTTTATCAATTTCAGTCAAAATTTAGTTACGTTTTTCTTTGTAATGAATTGCTAGAACTCTAACTAAGGCTAAAGGGAATGTCCTTTGAGTAAGTTTGTGAATTGTTCTTTAATCCAATATTCAATATGGATTGCTAAATTCTTTTATTTTTGGTTGTTCAATATTTTCATATCCTTTTATTTTCATTGATATTAAGTGCTACTATCTTTTCATGAGTTCAGTTATAGTTTTCTCATTGTTAAGAACTGACTTAGCATGCATTTATATTAAAAGATCAAATATTAAGCAATTTCATTTTCTGAACAATCATTGAAAAATTAAATTAGTTTTAATTTCTTCATCTTCCAGTTAAAGTTTCTCTATGATAATTTTAATCGAGTTATAATTTGGATTAAAGGGCATGAAACAGATATAGCTTAAAGAATTGAACCTTGATGCCTTAGCATTTCCATTATTGATATTTCGTTTTTAAACTCAACTCTACAACACTCAAATCAAATTACTTTTCCATTTTGCTTGTCACTTTTATTTTGGTACGTTCAATTATTTCTTTATGTTCAGACATTTACCTACCTGGATCTTGAGGATACGATACTTGGACTTCCAAGATTATTACTATGTGTGACTACTTGCACTTGAGTAGATACAACAAGTTTTTGGTGTCATTGCCGGGGAGTGGTGAAGTGAAAAGTAGCACAAGGAAATTTATTATTAAGGTTTGTAGTTTTAATTCCCAAAGCTAATTCGATAAGGCTTATCAAACTCAGTTTTTCATTTCTGATTTTTTTATTTTGTGTGTTTGTTGTTTGCTTTTGTCTTAGTTTAAAAAAATAATAATAATAAGTTTAGTTTATTTTTTAAATTTTATTATTATTTTTATATGTTGCTTCTTTGTTTTGTGAGATATTGTGATCGATTTGGTAGATTGCAAAGAGACCTCAATTTGACCAAACTTCATCACAAATGTGTGAGAACAGTAATAATAATAAATTCGAAGTGCCCCAAAATGATGAAGATGATAATAGTGTTCAAAATGATGAGAATCCACCTGTCAGGACGTTGCATGATTATTTGCATCATGCTTGTTCAAGTGTGCCATCTTGCGTCATTTTTCCGTTAAATGGTCAAAATTTTGATTTTAAATTGGGTATGAACCAACCTTTACCAACTTTTCAGGGAATGAAATCTGAAAATCCATATTCACATATGCATGAGTTTGAGGAAGTTTGTGGAACTTTTCCAACACAAGGGTGTAAGACAGATACTATTTTGCTAAAACTTTTTCCATTTTTACTGAAAGATAAGGCGAAAACTTGGTTTTACTCTCCAAGTCCAAGAAGAATTAGAACATGGCTTGAAATGCAAACTGAATTTTTCAAGAAATTTTTTCCAATTCAAAATACAAATTCTTTGAAAAGACAGATGACCACATTTGCTCAAAAAGACACTAAGTCTTTACCTCAAGTTGGGGAAAGATTTAAAGATTTGTTAATCTTATGTCCTCACCATAGTTTTGAAAGATGGAGGGTGGTAAGTTATTTTTATGATGGCTTAACACTTAAAGATCGAATAATTTATTGAGATGATGTGCAATGGAAATTTTATGTATAAAGATCCTAAAGATGCTTTTGATTTTCTTGATAAAATTGTAGAAAAATCTCATATTTGGCGCACTCTCAACACATTTGACCTTAATTCCCAAAAGGCAAAATCTTCTAGTAATCCTTCCAATGGCGGTATTTATCACCTTAAGGAGGAAGATAGTCTCAAAACTCAATTGGCAACAATGGCTAGGGAAGTTGAAACTCTAAAATCAAAATTGCCTCAAAAAGTTAATTCAATTGCAAGTCAAGAAATATTTGAAATTTGTGAAGTTTGTGGGGTTAGGGACATTTAACAAACGAGTGTCCAACGCTCCCAAATTTCAAAGAAATGTTGCATGATCAAGCAAACTTTGTGAATCAATTTAAAAAACCATCCACTTTTTCTGAAACTTATAATCAAGGATGGAGAAACCACCAAAATTTCAGTTAGAGAAAGAATACTAATAATAATATGACTCAACAAAAATCTAATTCTTTTTATTATACTCCACATTTGGAAGGACAATCATTGTCATCAAATTTGGAAGATGTTATGAAGAAATTCATGCAAAGACAAACTGCTACAAATCAAAAGAATGCACAAGACATTGGTGAGATTAAGAGCACTCTTTCCAAACTCACTTCTTCACTGTCAATTCAAGAAAAGGGTAAATTTCCTTCTCAAGTCCAACCCAATCCATATGCACAGTTGCAGGTAACTACCCCTTCTTCTTCTTCTTTGAATGAAAATAAGCATGAACATGTTAAGGCTATTACTACTCTTCGTAGGGGAAAAATAATTGGGAAAGAGGATTCAGAAACAGCTGAAAATAATTTTTTTTTGTAACATCCAAAAATGATGAAAAAGAATGATTATGGAATTTTTAAGTGCCATTTTCCTGCCCCATTTCCACAAGCACTTAAGGTTGTAAAGAAATCAAAGTCCTAAAATTTTGAAGGTTTTTAAACAAGTGAAAATCAATATACCTCTTTTGGATGCTATAAAACAAATTCAGTCATATTCAATTTAAGGATTTATGAACTATCAAAAGAAAGCACAATGTTGATAAGACCGCATTTTTAACTAAAAATGTAATTGCAATTCTTGAAACTAATACTCCACCCAAGTACAAAGATCCAGGTTGTCCCACAATTTCATGTATTATTGGGAATTTTAGCATTGAACAAGCTTTAATGGATTTGGGTGCTAGTGTTAATTTGTTGCCTTACTTAGTATATAAGCAATTGGGTCTTGGTGAATTAAAACCCATCTCAGTCACAATGCAATTGGCTGACTATTTAGTCAAAATCCCAAGAGCAATGGTGGAAGATGTGCTGGTTTTGGTAGACAAATTTATTTTCCAGTTGTGCATTCTAGTTTTGGATAATGAACCAGTTATGCATTCTAGTTCTCAAATTCCTATTATTCTTGGTAGACCATTTCTTGCTACATCTAATGCTCATATAAATTGCAGGAATGGACTTATGCAACTATCATTTGGAAACATGACTTTGGAGCTCAACATATTCAACATATGCAAGCAGCCTGCAAATAATGAAAATGACCAAGAAGTTTACATGTTAGAGACAATTGTTCAAAATAGCTTTAATTCCTCTTGTTCTTTTAATCCATTGCAAATTTGTTTGGTAAATGGGGATTGTACTTTTACACAAGATTTTGAATTACAATATCTTTGTTCTTTGATGGATTTTGCGCAAGTACAAGAACATAATGGTTGGGTACCAAAATATGAGGTGCTTCCAACCATGAGTGATGAGACACAATCATCAAGAAAAGAAGCCCCAAAATGTGAATTGAAGCCTCTTCCTGCTAGACTTAAATATGCTTTTTTAGGAGAAGATAAGACCTAACATGTGGTAATATCTTCTAAACTAGAACTTCTGCATGAAGTTATGTTACTTAAAGGTATTAGTCCTTCGGTTTGCACACACCAAAATTTTCTTAAAGAAGATGACAACCCAGTTAGGCAAGCTCAACGTAGACTTAACCCAACAATGAAAGAAGTTGTGCAAAAGAAGTACTTAAACTTCGGGATGCATGTATCACATATCCAATTTCTAACAGCAAATGAGTGAGTCACAGTAGTTGAAAATGATAATGGAGAAATGGTACCAACTAGGGTTATTATTGGATGCAGAATGTGTTGATTACCGCAAATTGAACTCAGTCCCAAGAAATGATCAATTTCCTTTATCTTTTCTTAACCAAATTTTGGAAAGAGTTGTCGCGCATATGTATTACTGCTTTTTATATGGTTATTCAGGATATTATCAAATGGAGATTTCATTGGAAGATCAAGAAAAACAACTTTTACTTGCCCATTTGGAACTTTCACTTTTAGAAAAATGCCTTTTAGTCTTTGCAATGCACCCACTACATCCCAACGTTGCATGGTAAGCATTTATAGTGACATGGTAGAAAAATATTTAGAAGTTTTCATGGATGGATGATATTACTGTGTTTGATGATTCATTTTCTCTTTGTTTATCTAACTTGGAGAATGTTCTTATCGGGTGTAAGGACTGCTTAAGGGAGAAATGCCAATTCATGGTCACATCTGGCTAGTACTTGGACACATTGTTTCTCATAAAGGAATTGAAGTGGATAAGTCATAAATTGATTTCATTGCTAATTTACCTATTCCTAAAACAGTTAAAGATGTTAGATCTTTTTTTGGACATGCAAGTTTCTACCGGAGATTCATACAAAATTTTAGTGCAATTGCAAGGCCATTGAATAATCTCTTGGAAAAAGATGCAAAATTTGATTGGACTTATGCATGTCAAGAAGCATTTGGGAAGTTAATTAAAATGCTAACATCAACTCCTAGCCCCAAATTGGTCCAATACCTTTGAAATAATGTGTGATGCTATTGATGATGCTATTGGAGCGGTGCTAGACCAAAGAAAAGACAAGAGGCTTGTTGTTATCTCCTACGCAAGCAGAACTTTGAATAGTGCACAAAAAAATTACACTACAACTGAAAAAGGAATTGCTTGCTGTGGTTTTTGCATTGGAAAAGTTTAGATCATATATTTTGGGCTCACAAATTGTTGTTTTTACAGATCATTCGGCCTTGAAATATTTGTTAACAAAGAAGGAAGCCAAATCACAATTGATTAGATGGATTTTGCTTCTCCAAGAATTTGATCTTACAATCAAGGATAAGAAAGGAGTGGAGAATGTTGTTGCAGACCATCTTTCGAGGATATCTTTTAAGTAGCCCTCTGAACATTTACCTATAAAAGACTTATTTCCTGATGAACAATTGTTTAGTGTTTCTAAATTGCCATGGTGAGCTAACATTGTGAATTTTCTTGCTACATGTCTTATCCCACCTCATTGGACCTCACAAGAGAAAAAGAAATTTATGGTTGAGGTGAGAAAATTCTTTTGGGATGACCTGCATGTTGTGTAGATTCAGCGCTGTTAAGTTCATAATTTCATACATATACGTACCCTATTTACTTACTTCTTTTGCTTAGTTTCTTCAATTTCTAAGTTATTTGCCTCTCTTTGTGTGTTTTGTAGGCCAATAGAGCATGAGAGCATGAGAGGAATACAACTTAAGGCATTTGAAGCAATATGGTGCAAAAATGTGCAAAAACTGGAGCCTGAGTTAGAAGTTCATTTCGGACTTATCTTCTTCATCCGAACTTGGATTGGGCCAATACTTGTGTGGTTGGATCACTGACATTCTGAACTTCAAACTGGACATCTTAAAGTCATCATTTGATTCAGCCCAACCCAATTCGTGAGCCCATGGAAATACACATCATGCTGACAGGAAGATGAGCTCATTGCATGCTTGGTCATGATGAGCTAGGCATGAGCTATTGGTTTCTGAATGGAAGCTTGGTCATGCTGACATGAGGATGAGCTAGGGCTGCTAGTGGGATTTAGTGGAGCAACCATTTCTGATTTTCTAATGCAAGTGTTGAGTCCATTAGCCATATTCAATTCAGATTTCCCACTCCCATCTCCCTATAAATACCACTTCCATTCCACATTCGATTCAGATCCTGAGATCCATCATTTACACTTCTATTGTACACAAAGAGAGGGAAAGTTGAGAGTCACAAAGGGAGAGAAGGGAGAAGGCAGCAGCTAGGAGGCTTTGGCCTCCTGGCAGCCATGGAGATGATTCTTTTCCATCTCTAGCATGCTGTCCTTATCTTCTTCTCCTCCCTTTGTCTTTTATTTTCTTCTTGTATTTTATTTATTTTACTTTGTTTTCTGTTATTAGTTGTAATAAACATCTTGCTAGTCTTGTATCATGGTTTGAGTTTATAAAGTTTGATTTCATTCATGAATTCTTCTTCACTATTTTAATGGAGCTGTTTTGCATCCTTTGATTGATCACCTAAGGTTTTATGCGTTATGCTCTTGTTGGGAAGGTTTGGGGATCATCTTCATTCCATCCATTAGCAACTTATGTGATTTGGTTTCTAGGTCTCCTAATGTAAACACCATGCTTGGAGTCCTTGTGATGTTCAATGCAATTTGATCCAAACACCATGGACTTATTTGTGAGCATCTTCATGAGTGAATCGATTTGTTTACTTGCTGCCATAACATGATTAGAACAATTAGGGTGGATTCTAAAACCTCACCATCTTGTCTTAGTTCTTTTCTTTCTTCTTGTTTTGTTTCTCTTGTTTCCATTTCTGTTTTGTGTAGGAAAACTGAGTTGGATCATTCAATCACCAATCCCTGTGGAATCGACCTCGCACTTACATATGCTAAACTACCAACGGCTCGTGCACTTGCGAGTATCACAAGTTGAGGATGCAGTTCATTTTGGTGCAACTGAATCTACGCAACAAGTTTTTGGCGCCGTTGCCGGGGATTGGTAACATTGCTTGATTCTATGTGGTTTTCCAACTTTTTATTTATTTTTATCTTTTTTATAACTAGACAGTTTCATGTTTTAAAGTTAATGAGGTTAATTGATAAGTTGTGTTTGTAGTCCAACGGACAAGGACAATTGCCTGACAAGCAAGAGAACTGGGTTTGAGTCCCAGCTTACACAACACAAAAATGGTTCAAGTAGCATGTTGATTATTGCTAGTTTCTGGTTTCATTCACTTGTTCTTAATTAATTATCTTGTTCAAGTTTACATAAACACCATATGACTCTTGGACTGATTAGTGAATGAATGGGTAGATATTGAAGACAAACACCATGTTTAAATTCTACTTGGTTCTTTATTGTTCTTCTTGTTCTTAATGGATTTGGAATTTGTGTTTAGACTAAACACCATAGCTAAATACTTGTTCTGAATACTTGATTACAACCACACACCAAATGGATAATCATATTTGAGAAAGAACGAACTCCATAAGCTAGTTTGATTTACTTTGATGCTTGTTACTTTGAAGCATGGAATTAGATGTTTGTGGTGAAGTTGAATCCCTAATCTTGATGTTTTAGTTTAGTTTATCATTTTCATTTAAGTTCTGGTTTCCTAATCAAATAATCTGAAATTCTGTTTCAAGTTCCCTTGTCTTTCTTTAAGTATTTCTGAAGTAGCTCAATAAGAAAGAGGGAGAGAGAGGAGACAACCCAATCCATAGAAGCATGGAGTATGGAGCAGCGGAGAAGTCGACCTCCAGCTGCTATGGCCAACCACTCTCCAGCTAATCACTTCAAAGGGAGCATTCCAATCATATCTCTTTCATTCGTATAATAATTGCTACTCATGCTTAGTTGTGTTTCATTTTCTGTTTTGTTTTTGTTAGGGTTTTCTTTTCCTTGATGTGGGAGAACATGATGAGCAGCTGACCCAAATACTCAAAGAAGAACATGTGCTGCCATACTATGTGCATTTCCCTCTCATTGTCTTCAAGGGGAAGTTTTAAACTCTATTTCTTTATTTCTTTCATTTCATTCATTTACCCTTGATTTTATGTGCATTGTATGCTTTACATGGATTCAAATTGGAAGAGAAAGTAAGGTGTTTGGGAAGCTTGGGGAATTTGGAAGGGAAGAGAAAGGTGTTTGAGAACTTGGAGAATTTGAGAACTTAGGGAAGGGAGAGAAAGGTGTTTGTGAAGTGTTTGAGACATGGAGTCTTTTGGAAGAGAAGGGAAATGTGTTTGGGAAATTTGGAGAAGAGAAAGGAAATGTGTTAGAGAACTTTAGAGAATTTTGGAAGAAGGAATGAGAGAAGTGTTTTGAGAGCTTTAGAGAATTTGATGAAGGAAATGGGAGAAGTGTTTCGGAAATTTGGAGAAGATGGAGACTTTTGGAGAAGAAAGGAAAGTGGTGTTTGAGAACTTTGTGGATTTGAGGGAGAGAAGGGAAGGGAGCTCTAGAGAAGTGTTCGAGAGCTCCCCCCCTTGGGTTGTGTTTACAAGCTTAGAGAACTTCCCTATTTATAGCCCTAGGGGAAGTGAAAATCTGAATTATACAATAGGTTTACCTACCACACTCACTTCACCAACTTACAACACTTAATTCACCTAACACACGATTGCATTTGAAAACAATTCCTCTTGTCTTTAGGCTTAGTGTTGCAACTCCCACTTCATCATCTTTTGGCTCATTTGGCTGCTGCAAAATTCCACTCAAATATAGGTATTGAATATGTTTCACCAAACTTTCCCACAATCAACAACACTTCATCATGCATATGTCATGCATGACAATGCATTGCAGCCAGCTTTTGGGCTCGTTTTGGGCTTGTGGCTTCAATATGAAAAATCTGGAAAAATATGGATCTTGAAGCTCTTTGAATTATCTTTCCAAGCATATGCAGCCCAACTCAAGGAAAAATCGGGAAGGCCTTCAAATGTGATTTTTGGCCCAGTAATTCAGATGCTGCCGAATTTGACCTTAAGTTGCCAAAACATGTATAACTTTCTCTAGAAGACTCGGAATCATGAACCGTAAAATTCTACAGAAACTAGACTTCCGTAGCTTTCCAATGATGTATGGCTCATTATCTGGTTCTTCTTGAGCAAGTACAGTCCAATCCGTGAAGTTGACTGATCTGCAGACACCGTTTTGAGCTAACTTGTCTCCAAAATGCAATTAGTGAGTCTCAAGCTTATAACACTGAAACAAACACAAAACTTATTAAAAGCACAAGTTTAACTCAAAAACATAACCAAATCATAAGTTAGAAGGGTACAAAATGATATGTAAATATGCACCGATCACTGCATATCTTCAAATATTGTCCCGAACAAGGTAATCCGTAGATGTGTTCCTGATGATAAAATATTTAGTGTCATCTCTTTTTGTCATTATGAGGTTTGTGGAGGTCCCTTTTCTTCCAAAAAGACTTCAGCCAAAATTCTTCAATGTGCTTTTTATTGACATAGACTTTTCAAATATGTGTATGAATTTTACAAGACTTGTCAAAGTTGTCAAAAGTTAGGAAAAATTACTCGACCTAATATGATCCCTCTTAACCCAATTTTAATCATTGAATTTTTTTACTGTTGAGGCATTGATTTTATGGGTTCTTCCCCCTTCTTTTGGTTACTTATATATATATATCCTTGTTGATATGAATTATGTTTCAAAATGGATTGACGTCATACCATGTCAGAAAAATGATCATAACATTGTTTTGAAATTATTGAAAGAAAATGTATTGGTCCAAGTTTGGTATTCCTAGAGTGATCATTAGTGATGGAGGATCACATTTTTTAGACCGACCATTTGAAGCTCTAATGAAAAAATAAGGGACAACCCATAAGATTTCCACTCCATACCCACAGACAAGTGGCCAAGTTGAACTTGCAAATAGGGAAATCAAGCAAATTTTGGAAAAGATGGTGAATCCAACTCGGAATGATTGGGTATTGAGACTAACTGATGCTTTGTGGGTATATCGTACTGCATACAAATCACCTCTTGATATGTCCCCATGCAGGTTAGTTTATGGTAAACCTTGTCATTAACCTGTTGAATTACAACATAAAGCATATTGTGCTATCAAATTGTTTAACTTCAGCCTTGGAGTATGCATGTTTCTTGAGAAATCTCCAATTGAATGAACTTGAGGAAATCAGCAATGATGCATATAAGAACTCATGAATTTACAAAGAACGTATTAAAGTTTTTCATGATAAAAAAATTTTGAAGAAATTTTTTGATCCTTCTTAACTTGTTCTTTTGTATAATTCTAGACTTCATTTGTTTCCTAGAAAATTAAGAACTAAATGGACAGGTCCTTTCATTGTTAAAAGAGTTTTCCCATATGGGACTGTTGAAGTTGAGGATCCCAAGAATGAAAATATTTTTAAGGTTAATGGCCAACGACTCAAACCTTACTTGGGGAGATGTGTTCCTAAAGATGAGACAATTTCTTTGAATGATCCTCTTTATCAGGATTGATTGGACTTCCCATAGTCCATCTATTGTATATAATTAGTTTAGAAATTTATGTTCACTTAGAAAAAAATAAATAATTTGACATTGATGTTTTCTTTTATTTTTTTATTTATTTTTAGTACACTAACAAGTTTCAGGCTTTCACTTTGGATGTCAATTCTCAGGTAATGCTATCCTCTTCTTTTTATTATGCTTATATGTTTAAACATTGAGGACAATGTCAGTCTTTGGTTGGGGGTAGAGAAGTTGTGTTTATTATATTATTTTCTTGTTGCAACATGTTTGTTTTCCTTCTTTTTTTTGTCTTTGTTTTTGGTTTTGTTTGTTTTTTGTTTGTTTTGTTTGTTTTTGTCAATCTTTTCTCATTGAAAAAAAATTATATAATTAAAAAAAATGAAAAGTGTGAAAAGAAAACATAATATTTTTTTCATTATTATTTTTATAACGTTAGTGCACTATGTTGTTTGTTTTTCATAGGCTGTCTCTGACAATAATGCATTGCACTTAGATTTATTTGATATTCATGAATGATTTTAGTGGATGATTTATGAGGTATACTTTAACATTTTACATAAGCACATTAACACTTTTTGTGGGGTATAAAGTTTAAAATCAATTGTGTTTAATCTTTTATCTTTGGTAAACTTGGACGACCTTGCTTTTGACTCATCTTGGTTCCAAAAAAAATTAAATAAATAAGAAGTTCATGAAATAATAGTGTTCTATTCATGCTTCTACTTAGTAACTGAGCCTTTTGCCTAATCAACAGTGAGTGTTTGCGTCAAACAGTGAAGTTTTGGGTATGAATAATTATGTGTTGCTAGTTTAGCGTCGTAGCCTTTTTAACTTGAGTTAGTAATCTCTTAGGGGTGTCTCTACACCTAGTGCCTTAAAGCCTTTTTGGTTTGAGAGTCACTGGCCTAACACTCATTATATAGGCAATGCACAACCCATATTTTGAAAAGTTAAAAAAAAAAAGAGTAAAAAGAAAAAGAAAAAAACCTTGGTTTGTTTCTTGCAAGGGAATTTGACAACTCTTGGGATAAAAAAAATTTGGTGTGATTGGAATTTAGCTAATGCCACTCAATTGTGTTGGTCCACTTTATACCAAAGGAAACATGTGAAAAGTTTACTCACTAGTTATAAATTATTTGGACTCCATGGTGGGATTAACTTGAAATGTTAAATAAGTGTTGAAATTATTTTTCAAAGTTTATTTAATTTCATGTTTCTGAATAATTGTACTAGCCTCATACTTGATGTTTGTGGGTGTCATCCTTGGAAACCCTCACGAGACTATAACTCATCCTTTAGAGAAAACCTAAGGGTTTAGAGGCTTGTTGAATACACTAAATGCAATCATATCCCATGAAAGTGGCTTAGCTTTTTTAGTTGTTTTTATTTTATTTTTATTTTATTTTGTTGTTTTTGCTTAAATTAGAGTTTCTTTTAGTCACTTGGATTGCTAATGGACTAGCAATAAGTTGGTTGGGCGTTGTGATGAGAGTCTCAAATAACGTTTTTAAAAAAAATATTATTCTGGAGACTTTATGATATAAATTTGGCTTAATAAAGATAATTTCACTTGTTGCATTTCATTCTCACCAATTGGATTTATAAATTTTATGTATTTAATTTGGTGAACTAATTAGGTGAATTTATCTTTTGTAGGAAGTTGGAAAGCCAAAAGATGAAGATATATATTTGTCCAAGTTCAAGCCAAGTGTGAAGAGAATTGCCGGTGGATTTTATTGAAGAACTGATTGTGGGATTATTGTGATCATTAAGAGAAGTAAAGAGGGAGAAAAGAAGACAAATCCTTTGAAGCTAAATAGCCTATTTCATGTCATTCATAGTCATTTAACACCCACTACTTAAATTGGGGTCGCTCTCTTGCTATGTGGGGAGAGCTGTGCGTCAAATATTAGGGTTTAGGTTTTTCACGTTCAATCGTCATCCCCTCCTCGTCCTAACCACACTCATTTTCATCCACGTTCAACCATTGTCGTCGCCCTCCTCGACTTGACAGCGTCGAGTCACTCTTCTTCCATGTTGAGTGCTTGCCCTTTTTTTTCCACATCGAATTGTTGTTGTCTCTCTCAAATGATGGGCGTTGGTTTCATCATTCTCTTTCTCCTCGATGTGTTGGCGTCTCTGTTGGTTGCCTTGGTATGGTGGTTTTAGCGGGTCTACTCTTGTTATTATACCAACAGTCTCCAAGTCAACAACGATCATGGTGCAAGCTACTTCGTTGGGGTTGGCAGTCACGATAGAGGTGGCTTTCCTCACACCCCCTCTGTCGTCCGATTTATGATCTCAAGCCTTACCTTCAAGAGAAGACGATTGTTGTCCAGAGATTTGGCGTGGGTGGCTCTTCACCTAGGGTATATAGCTTTGATCATCTTTTTCACAGTCTTGGGCTAGGTTTTTGGCAAGTAGGGTTGTTGGGTACCATTCTTTTACCCATCTTTACGGGTTTGGCTAGTTACTCTGCGATGGGAACTACGAATCCGGGTGATGTTGGTGTCCTTCTTGACAAACCTATGAAGACTCGGGCAATGGAGTCTCCTGGACACCTTCCTTAATGTGTTGGAGCATTCGTAGGCGTGGCATCCTGCGAATGCTCTTATGCTTGATTCTCGTGTTCAGGTTTAGTGGCTAGGCCAGTTTTGCTATTGTTGTGTGGTGTTTTCTTCGTTCACCCTTAACTGATCTTTAATTCTCCGCTGCCTCAAGGACTATGTTTTTATAGGAGGTTTCTTTGTCAGTGTTAAGATGATACGGCATGCTTGGGGGCTTTTTTTATTTATTTTCTTTCCTGACCTGTTTGCAATTAATCTCTTCATTATGTTGCCCCTTGCAGATTTCTCTTCTTCATTATGTTGCTCCTTGCAGATTTCTCTTTTTGGCGTATTACCTTCTCTGTAGGATGTTCTCATTGTCTTGTGCCTTGCAAAGGACTATGATTTCATAGCAGAACTCTTTTGACAGTTGGATTGTGTTGTAGTGTTCTCGTAGGAGGTTTTTTTGTCGAAGGTCTATGTGTCAGTTTGTTGTTTTCTTTTATCTTGCTCTAGCATATCAGTCCTGCGTGATTGTTTCAGGCTCTCTTATTAGTCTATGACATGTGTGGTACTCTTTCCTACCCTGAGGTTTG
Organism: Prunus fruticosa; assembly: GCA_018703695.1. Classification (NCBI taxonomy): domain Eukaryota; kingdom Viridiplantae; phylum Streptophyta; class Magnoliopsida; order Rosales; family Rosaceae; genus Prunus; species Prunus fruticosa. The sequence goes on from CM031917.1 coordinate 29,354,779, forward strand.
TCCCTCAGGAAGGTTTAACGAAGTCATTGTTTTGTGTCATTCTATGTACGCTACTTTGATTCTATGAATGAATTTCATTTCTCAAAAAAAAAAAAAAACACCCACTACCTCACCATTTCTTTTCCACAAACTCTCCACCATCAACACATGTTTAATCCAATTAATCCCTTCATTACCCACCATGAATGTATTAACTTTCCACTCACCTCATTGACTACTATAAATCATCCATCACTCTTTTGGCAAGGATGTACTATGACAAATGTCTTTATCCATTTCATTCAAAATTTAATTATGTTTTTCTTTGTAATAAGTTGCTAGAACTCTAGCTAAGGCTAAAGGGAATGTCCTTTGAGTAAGTTTGTGAATTGTTCTTTAATCCAATATTCGATATGGATTGCTAAATTCTTTTATTTTTGGTTGTTCAATATTTTCATATCCTTTTATTTTCATTGATGTTAAGTGCTACTATCTTTTCATGAGTTCAGTTATATTTTTCTCATTGTTAAGAACTAACTTAGCATGCTTTTATATGAAAAGATCAAATATTAAGCAATTTCATTTTCTGAACAATCATTGAAAAAAGATAACATTGAAAAATTAAATTAGTTTTAATTTCTTCATCTTCCAGTTAAAGTTTCTCTATGATAATTTTAATCGAGTTATAATTTGGATTAAAGGGCATGAAACGGATATAGCTTAAAGAATTGAACCTTGATGCCTTAGCATTTCCATTATTGATATTTCGTTTTTAAACTCAATCTCTACAACACTCAATTACTTTTCCATTTTGCTTGTCACTTTGATGTTGATACATTTAATTACTTCTTTGTGTTCAGACATTTGCCTACTTGCACCCTGAGGATACGATATTTGGACTTCTAAGATTATTAATACGTGTGACTACTTGCACTTGGGTAGACACAATAAGTTTTTGGCACTATTGCCTGGGAGTGGTAAAGCAAAAAGTAGCACAAGGAAATTCATTGTTAAGGTTTGCGGTTTTAGTTCCCAAAACTAATTCGGTAAGGCTTATCAAATGCAGTTTTTTATTTATGTTTTTTTTTTTTGTGTTTGTTGTTTGCTTTTGTCTTAGTTTTAATTATTTTTAATTATTTTTTATTGAGGAAGATACCTTTTTGGACGATGAGCTAAGCCTAGATGCCACTGACATGGTGGATTGTTTGGAAAACAACAGGAATCGCAGATCCTAAGACTGAGATGTAATGGTGCTTAAAACCTAGATTCTCTGCAGAGATGACAATTTGGGCAAATCGTAAAGATTAAATACCCGCTCTATCAAAAGAGATGTGAGGAGGATGGTCATGTGTTATAACTTGCGACATAGGCATCAAGAACTAAAGAAAACAACAAAAGTTGACTTGTTAACTAAAAACACTAAAGGCACGAGAGATTATACGAAAAACAACCAATATTAGTATATATATTGTTTATAATGTATGAGATGCACAGAATTGGAAGGAGTGAATTTGAAAAGAATAGTGTCAGCCATCCAAGAACTTCAGCATAGATGCATAGTAAAAAAAAAATACAAACCAAGAATCAATTTGGGGTTCACATCCTCATTTAAAACTAAGAGATAGAAAATGAATAATTTAAGCACTTAGTAGCACACTCAACATGGTATTAAGAAGATCAGAAAAAACAAACACAGAGAAAATATCAAGTCTTCAAACTTTCCAAAAGTGCAAGGTATTATGTGAAGTGACGACACCTTAAAAATTTACCACCTTATAGCAAGGAGAGTAAAAGGCAGGCCTAGAATACCTACAATTGTCAGCAATGTATTGGCTATCGAATAAGACAAAAAGAATTTTTTGGACAAAAGAGCAAAAGCTGGCATAAAGGGTAAAACTTACAATCAAGATGACAAGTCATCTAGGTCGACCAACAACCAAAAATGCAATGCAATGCATGATTTCAATTTTACCTTTATTGAAAAAATGTCATTGCCTCCTTGTTGAAGAAAAACCATCATGACAATGTTTTTGTGAGGTCCACAATAAGCCATCAACCTTAATCTAATCTTAATCCTTTTGAGCAAGCTTATTACAAGGAAAAAACAAGTGTCAAGGAAAGCTAAAAACCAATTGGTTAATTACAACCTTACACAATCTCTCTTGAGCAAGCTTTTACGGTTCATGATTCTGAGTCTCCTAGAGAAAGTTATACATGTTTTGGCAACTTAAGGTCAAATTCGGCAGCATCTGCGTTACTGGGCCAAAAATCACATTTAAAGGCCTTTCCGATTTTTCCTTAAGTTGGGCTGTATATGCTTGGAAAGATAATTCAAAGAGCTTTAATATCCATATTTTTTCAGATTTTTCAGATTGAAGCCACAAGCCCAAAACGAGCCCACAAGCTGGCTGCAATGCATTGTCATGCATGACATATGCATGATGAAGTGTTGTTGATTGTGGAAAAGTTTGGTGAAGCATATTCGATACCTATTTTTGAGTAGAATTTTGCAGCAGCCAAATGAATTAATTGAAGTTGAAGTGGATGATGCAACACTAAGCTTATTGACAAGAAGAATTGTTTTCAAATGCAATAGTGTGTTAGGTGAATTAAGTGTTGTAAGTTAGTGAAGTGAGTGTGGTTAGTGAACTCTATTGTATAATTCAGATTTTCACTTCACCTAGGCCTATAAATAGGGAAGTTCTCTAAGCTTCTAATCACACCCCTAAGGGGGGAGCTCTCAAACACTTCTCTAGAGCTCTCTTCCCTTCTCTCCCTCAAATTCTCTTAGTTTCCCTTTGTAGTTCTCAATTGTTGTAATAAGATCATTCTACTAAATTTTCTTTCTTCTAAATTCTCCAAACACTTCTTTATTCTCTTTCAAATTCTCTAAAGTCTCCATGTCTCAAACACTTTCTTCTTCCTTCTCAAAGCTTTCAAACACATGCTCTTCCAAAATCCACAAAGTTCTCAAACACAATTCTCATTCTCTTCCAAAATCCTCAACGTTCTCAAAATACCTCTCTACTTTCTTCTCCAAAAGCCCCCATGTTCTTGAACACTTCCCAAACACTCCTCCCTTCTCTTTCTCAAACACATCTCTCCTCTCTTCCAAAAGTCTCCATGTTTTCAAGTGTTGTACAAAACCCTTTTTGCTTCTTTTGTTTTCATTTCTATTTTGTGTAGGAAATTGAATTGGATCATTCAATCACCAATCCCTGTGGAATCGACCTCGCACTTACATATGCTATACTACCGAACGGCTCGTGCACTTGCGAGTATCACAAGTTGAGGATGCAGCTGAATCCATTTTGGTGCAGCTAAATCTACACAACAACAATGTTTCCCCCATTTGTCTTCGTTTTGTTATAAATTTCCTCCACTCTTCACAGGCTTATGTGTCTTGACAATAGATCTCCACCTGCGTTTTGGCGTCGAATCTCTACCACCATTCTTTTTGCGGTTTCTTCATGTTTGGTTTTTTTGTGTAGTTTTCACCTCTCCTTTGTGAGAGCTTTTTACCTCCCTTCTGTGAGAGTTTTATTTGTATTATTATGGCTTGGATTTTTGAAGCTTTATCTCTTTTTAGTCTTCTGAGTTTCCACTCTAAGTTGGGATGCCTATGCTAGTTTCTTCGATCCTACGTGATCGTTAATGGAGGAATCCTAGATTGTCATAATTTTGATGTTATATCACTTTGTTATTGTAATAGCTCTTTGTGACTAGTGGTTTTTTTGGCTATATTACAATTCCATAATTTCTTTATAAAAAATAATAATAATTAAAGCCCTATTTTCAAGTTCATTGTGGGTGTGGGAGAGCCCCATTGGGTTTCTAAATTATAAAGCCACCATTGTAAATGTCCTTGGCATGAATTGAATTTGAGCTTGCCTAAAAAAGCTGTATGAAAGTAGTTTTTAACAAATTTTATAACTTTTGAAGAGACATACGACCACAAGTTCTAATGGTGTCTACTCTTAATTCAAACCATACAAGTTCTAATAGTGATCAATCATTCAAACAAGCATATTAATTGATAAGCATAACGAATAAGAACATGAATCATGAATCCAACTTGAAACTCCAAACTTCAAACTTATAAACCCAGAATATTCATGTTAGGTTACATCGAAGCCCTAGTTATGAAATTAGCTGCTCATAATGGAAAACAAACTTATATAGAAATGAGAAAACATAAGGAATGCAATAAGAGTAGAAAAACCAATTTTCTGAAGTTCTAGTGGTGTCCAAGACTTCTTCAAGTGCTTCTCCACATCTAATGCTTCTCCAAGAGTTTCCCCACGTCTAGAATGATGTATGATAGCTAGTAGGTGATTTGGGATGAGTTTGGGTAAGTGGTGATGGCTGAGAAAGAGGAAATTCGTAGGGAAATGGAAGGGAGGCTTTCTGGGGCTGTTTTGGTGATTTGGGGCAATTTAGAGTATTGGGTTGATTTCTGGAGTGTTTGGGGTTGTGGGAATGTTTGAGGATGATTTCTGGATGTGTTGATGGAATGGAATGATGGAAGTGTGGAGGATGGCTGGAGTGAATTGTGTGGGGGTTGTGTATCCCAGGCTTTGCACCTAGAGTGTATGGGGTTGATGATCTTGTTTGAGGCTTGAAGACTTCTCTATTTATAGAGCTAAGAGGGCGGAACATCATGATGAATTCCAACACCATCATTCCTCTTTTAATACAACCCATAACTCTCACTTCATCTTGTCTATGTTAGTGTGGTTGAAATCAATTTCATCCCATACTTCTTTTGCTATTGCACCTCCAGCTTTCTTCACATGGGTTTTCTTTTGATTGCTAGAAAATAGCTGGTAGCTGCAATCCTGAGCATGGTGTGCATTTTGATGGGCCCACGGATTGGGCTTGGCTTCATCAATTGATATGTTTGAGCAGTCCATCTTGCAGTTCAGAATCTCCTCTTTCCAACCACATGTGATTTGGCCCAATCCAGGCTCAGATGAAAAAGATAAGTCCAAAATGAATTTGTAACTCAGTCTTCATATTTTACACATTGTTTTCTCCATTTTACTTCAAATGCCTCAAATGGTACCTAGGGCTCAATGAACTGAATGACAAACACAAAGGAGGCTAAAAGCACAAGTTTAACTCAAAAACATAACTAAATCATAAGCTAGAAGGGTACAAAATGATATACAATTATGAACTGATCATCTGTCCAGATTACTATTCACTCCGTACTTATTCTTACTTAAGCATCGGAGTGCCTTTGGCCTGTACCACACCAGTGCCCAAGGGCTTACCAAACGCTTCTTATCTTACAGATTGTTTGCTCCATCGAAGCCCAAAAGGTGTCGAAGGTTAAAAGATCACTAAGTTGAGCCCAGAAGTGCTGAACCATTTTTGAGCATCAACAGTTTGGCTCTGCCCGTGGAATTCGATACTAATCGATCCACTGCCTCTATGATATCTAGATGAGGACTACATCAATACCATTGTTCCTGCCAACAGAAGGGTTACCGTTCGGTAAGCAAGGTGGAGCAAGCCCAGCACTGCCCCCATGCACTTCATTGGCGATTCGTCAACACACCAAACCACTACCGAAGCCGAACTTACCAAGGGTTCATAATCAATTGTGCATGAAGTAATATGACTTTTGGTAATTGTGCCGAAGGTCCTTAACATACCTTCGAACACGCATGAAATGAATAAACATAAATTGCAACAAATAAAAAAAATAAATTTATAATGAAATGCCTTCGGCAGAGATGTTCGAGAGTAAAGTTTCCTATAAGAGGCACCCTTGGCGTAAAGCTTGGGGAAGAGTGTTTTCACCTTCGTACTCTTCAACCATCTCCTATGTGACCTCTTCCAACAAGGGAGGGAAATCCGCAGCAAAGTTAAGGTTGAGCTTATGTCCAAGGTTGAAGAGCTTGAAATGGCATATCAGAACCACCATCTCCAAGCCCACTTACTTATCCAGGAGGACGGTGTTGTGTAGATTTAGCTGCACCAAAATGGATTCAGCTGCATCCTTAACTTGTGATACTCGCAAGTGCACGAACCGTTGGTAGTTTAGCGTATGTAAGTGCGAGGTCGATTCCACAGGGATTGGTGATTGAATGATCCAATTCAATTTTCCTACACAAAACAAAAATGAAAACAAAAGAAACAAAACAAGAAGAAAGAATGTACATTACAAGAAAAATAAATTACAACTAAGAAAACATTAAAGAGAGAATTTGAGGAAGAAGGGAAAGTGTTTGAGAGATTTGGAGGATTTGAGAACTTGGGGAAGGGAGAGAAAGGTGTTTGTGAAGTGTTTGAGACATGGAGAATTTTGAAAGAGAATGTGTTTGAGAAACTTGAGGATTTTGGAAGCTTTGTGGATTTTGGAAGGGAAGAGACATGTGTTTGAGAAATTGGAGAATGTTTGAAAGAGAATAGAGAAGTGTTTAGGAAGTGTTTGAGAAGGGAGAAGTAAGTGTTTGAAAAGGGAGAAGAAAGTGTTTGAAGAATTTAGAAGAAGAGAATTTAGTATAATGATCTTATTACAACAATTGGGAACTACAAGAGAAACTAAGAGAATTTGAGGGAGAGAAGGGAAGGGAGCTCTAGAGAAGTGTTTGAGAGCTCCCCCCCTTGGGGTGTGATTACAAGCTTAGAGAACTTCCCTATTTATAGGCCTAGGGGAAGTGAAAATCTGAATTATACAATAGGTTTACCTACCACACTCACTTCACCAACTTACAACACTTAATTCACCTAACACACTATTACATTTGAAAACAATTCCTCTTGTCTTTAGGCTTAGTGTTGCAACTCCTACTTCATCATCTTTTGGCTCATTTGGCTGCTGCAAAATTCCACTCAAATATAGGTATTGAATATGCTTCACCAAACTTTCCCACAATCAACAACACTTCATCATGCATATGTCATGCATGACAATGCATTGCAGCCAGCTTGTGGGCTCATTTTGGGCTTTTTTTTCCATCCATAAAATTCTGGAAAAATATGGATCTTGATGCTCTTTGTCTTATCGTTCCAAGCATATGCAGCCCAGCTCAAGGAAAAATCGGGAAGGCCTTCAAATGTGATTTGTGGCCCAGTAACGCAGATGCTGCCGAATTTGACCTTAAGTTGCCAAAACATGTATAACTTTCTCTAGAAGACTCGGAATCATGAACCGTAAAATTCTATAGAAAATAGACTTCCGTAGCTTTCCAATGATGTATGGCTCATTATCTGGTTCTTCTTGAGTAAGTACAGTCCAATCCGTGAAGTTGACTGATCTGCAAACACCGTTTTGAGCTAATTTGTCTCCAAAATGCAATTTGTGAGTCTCAAGCTTATAACACTGAAACAAACACAAAACTTATTAAAAGCACAAGTTTAACTAAAAAAACATAACTAAATCATAAGTTAGAAGGGTACAAAATTATATGTAAATATGCACTGATCAAATACCCCCAAACCTAGATTTTGCTAGTCCTCGAGCAAAACAAAAGGAAAACAAAGATAAAAATAAAACAAGAAGTTAACTAGACCACTTTCGTAGGTAACTCGATTGCATTTAGCGTATGCAACAAGCCTTTAAACCTCTAGGCATCCCTAGTAGGAGGAGTTGTGTCTCCTGAGGGTTTAACAATTAATATACCCATAAACGTTTTACCTGACTCTACAAAACAAAGAGGTTAGAAAATTTAATAGAATTTGTTAGTCCTTTAAGCAAAATAAGAAAAACAAAAATAACAGCAAAAACAAAAATAAAAATAAAAACAAAGCAAAAATAAGACTCAAAACAATCTTCCCAACATTTCTGAAGAGAAATGACTCATGCACATGACTTAAACGTTTTTAACAATAAAAGCTCTATTTATACATTATTTACAAGGCGGCAAAGTTCAAAATATAATATGTTCAAAGTGTAGTAGTGTGATTGCCAAATACAACAAATTCTCCAATCTTAGTTTTCACACAATGTCAAAAATCATACAAAGCACAAGTTCAACTTCAAATCTCACCAAAGTTGTCCTCTCACAAATGAATCACTCGGAAGAAGGCCATAATGCAACACTCAGTTATAAACATGAGATTAGAGTTAAACCAGAAGGACTTAACTCGAAATAGAAAGATGAAGAACTTGCATTAATATGATCTCAAGAAGGATGTCAAACATTTAAAAGTAGAAAAATGTATGCAATTCAACCACATGACATTTAATATCAATTTAGGTCTTTAGTATAGGTTGTAATGGGCCAAGGGTGTAGGGTGAGTAAGAAATGAAGGGTATGGATAAAACAAAGTCTAAGGAACTCAAAATATAAGAGCATAAACCAATTGTTTACAAGACTTCGAATCATCACAATGAGAATTTAGTTTTACATTATCAAAACTCCTTATACCTTCATTTACAATGATTCACTCCTTTATTGAACAACCACCAATTTATTTTGAAGGCCCAAAAATGAATTTTCAATCCACTACCACTTTTCTCTTTTCTTTCACCAATTGTGTGAATTTTTTTTTTTCCTTTTTTTTTTTTAAATGTAACAACTCTTCCCAAACTTAGCATGAAAAACACATCCCAATTAAAGCTCATGAGTTCCTTAGAAAGGTAAATATTTGTTTTTCGGGCTAAGGTGAGGAAATAAAATTGGTAAATGAAAAAAAAGGTTTACATGTAGGCTCAAAATGGTTAACAATGGAAAATCATGCATAAGCATGCATAAGGTTAGCTTGAAAGGCACAAACGATCCAAAGAAGGCCTTAATATCATTTCTTTAAATGTCATGAAGTCAAATTGCACATGAATGAATGACTTTTAAGTGTTCAACCAAATCAATGAATAATGAGATCAAACAACAACTTAGATGACAAGAAAATAAGAGTATGTATATAACACTCATGAAATGAAGTACAAGGCTCAAAAGCTCACTTTATATGGTTGGTTATATAAGTCTAATTTATGCTTCATACAATTGTTTAGATCATGCAAATCCTTTAATTGGAAAATTATGAAACAAATGGCAAGTGTAAAGATGGTTTCAAGCATATCATGCTAGAACAATGCCAATTTATTTATTTTTATTTTTTCAAAATTTTTTTTTTAATAAAATAAAATGAAATCCAATTTTCATTTAAGTCATGCAACATTTATCACAATCTCTTCATATGTGTTCGGAAAGTGACTCAAAAACAAAACAAGACTCAAAATAAAAGAAAAACAAGCAATAAATTGTTTTTTCAAATTTGTTTTAATTTTTTAATTTTTTAATTTTTTAATTTTTTTTTTTTTAAGACAAACCAAAATTACTTGCTAAACTCCAATACCCCCAAACCTAGAAATGAACATTGTCCTCAATGTTTAAAAATTAGCCACAAACAATGTCATAACAAGAAATGAAAGGTACTAAAGTAAATAAAAATCATAAAACACACAAGAATTAAAATACACAAATAAAATACAATAATTACAAAAATAAAAATTACAAAACAAACAAATAAAAATAAAAATGAAACAGTAAAACACTCAAAACAGTAAACCCTAAACAGATAGTCAGTCATACGCAAACTGAAACCCAAAACAAAAACAGCCCAAAGCCCAAAATGAAATTAACCCAACGGTAAAACCTGACCCAAAATGAAATCCGAAGCCCACACGTTTTTTATTGTTTTAATTTAATTTAATTTTTATTTTTAAGATGAAACGTGAATTGAAAGTGCAAATGCGGGATTTCAGAAAAGAGAAAATGTGGTCCTTGATGTTTCGACAGAGCGAGACACGTGAGCGAGACACGTGTCGACGCATAGAGGCGCTGCAGACTCCACAAGCAGAAATTACGGGGCCATGGAAAGTAGAGACGACTTTGCTGAACGCGTCCGTTCAGAAATGACATATCGTGATAAATGAGTTAGGTATGGTTGGAAAGCGAGAAGGTTGTGGGACTCAAGGACTGCTGGAGATTCAGAAAATGCTCAGGCTACGCCCAATGGCTAGGGTTTGTCAAAGACTATGTCTATAAGAAGGAAAAAGAAGGAAAAACACACAAACTCAAAAACACAAAAGAGAAAAGAAGCAAGAAAAAGAAAAAAGTGAGAAATCAAATGGCCTCTTCCTACCTATTTTCGTTGGATCTCAACCTAGCTCCACCGACTCAGACATGGGGCCAAGCAACGGCACCAGGAATGGGGTACCCTACTTTGCCTCCGCAAGGGGGCCTGTGACCGTCAATGACTCAATACTCCTGGACAACGATGTTGCCATTGGAGTTGGCAGAAATTTAGTAACTCCTAAAGATATACGTGTGTTCGGGACAAGGGATGACAACCGGGTCACGAGTGATGCCCTGGCACTGAGCGTGCAGAGTCCAGCATGTGTTGCAAGTTTGGGTCATCGCCTACTGCGAAGTCCCATGAGGTAGAGATTCTGAAAGGTCAGTGAGCGGCGGAACGAAGTATGGTTGAAGAGTGTCAGACTGCTATAAAAAGCTTGAAAAGGGAGAGGGCAAGGATAGTGGAGGTGAATCGACACCAGCTAGAAGTATTGCGGGACGAGAATAAAAGCCTATCAAAGATGGTAGAGTTATATTCTCGCGACATGCGAAAGCAGCTGGAGGACCTAGACCGACCGGGTAAACGCAAGCAAGCAGATCGCGAGAGTAGTTATGCTCAAGCTAAGATTGCGATCTTTGGGAGCTCAAGTGGTGAGCCCCAAGAGGCTGTACGTGAAGCCCCGGAAGAGGACAGCCAGAGGGCCAAACTCAAAACTCCTATGGTCGAGACACCTAGCGCTGAAGAAATGATTTCTACTGTTTTTATTTTTTTGGTTGTTTTTGTTTTTGTTATTTTTGTTTCAGAAAATAAAAGAGTAAAGTTGCAGAAGGAAAAAGAAAGAGACAAAGAAAACACACTTCCCAAACTTAAATCAAACAAAAACGACAAACGGAAAAGAAAGCACACTTCTCAAACTAAAATAAGATAAAGGTGATAGCCGAAAGGGAAAAACATAAAACACTAGAAAATCAAAGTAACGAGCAAAAACATAAAACACCCGAAAAACACGGAAAAAAAAAAAGTAAAGTAAAGTGAAAGTTAATGTGCTCCCCCTTGAAGCGATTAGGTTGAGCATGCCCGGGAAATCCGAAGTGGTGTTGGCTCTCTCATCAGCATATGCCTATTTAAACCACATCTCTTGAAGCGGATGATACCCAGCATTTCTTCCTGCAAACTCAAGGAAAAACATCAAAAAATTCAGAAGCAAAACAAATGGCATCCTCATGCACTCACCTTGATGATCTCAACCTTGAGCTCTCACTTGCACCACCGAATGCCCAGATAAGGGCTCGTCCAACTCCTGTCTTCCCAAACTCCACATATCATCACCGTACGGCCTCAAACTTTGCTGAGGTAATACCGAACTTTTCTGAGGCAGTGCCGAACAGAGCAGTGCTGCTGGGCAGCATGATTGGCAGTAAACTCACATCGGCAGATCACCTGCATGTGGCACAGAGGTCCAACAAGGCTGCGGTGGAGGAGTCCCACAATTTAACGGTGCTCCATGTGGTCTCTGCTACCAATTTAGGCATGCGATTGTTGGCGAGAACACGGGAGTGTGCCGCACTGAGCGAGGAAGTAGCTTCCTTGAAGGCTATGGTGGCGGACTCCAGAAGCGGCTTTCCTTGCCAATCAGCACGTGGAAGCACTGGAGAGAAAAATGAGGATCATGTGGAGCTGCTGCAGATTCTGCAAGTGCGAGACAATAGAGGCATGCCATGAAGATGAAGATGAAGATGATGAAGATGTTGTTTTTATTTTTAATTTACTTGAATGTTGTTGTTTGTTTGTTGTTTTTTTTTTTTTTTTTTTTTACTTTTTCTTTGCAGTGAAATAAAAATGTGTTTTTAACACTAACTAACCACACCACGTAAATAAATACATAAATTAACTTAACAAAACAAAACAAAAAAAAACAAAAAAAATTTGATTTAAAAACACACGAATATACAAGCAACTCACGGATGACCAGTTAAGGGCCTCAGAAAACACAGCCAGGGGATCCGGGAAGGTTGGAGGGGTCACAATGGTCCCTCTTAAAACCCAAACTTCTTAGACACCGAAGGTGTCGCCTAAAGAACTCCTAGACACTGTATTGACGGAAGTGCTTACCTGGAGTTACCATAAGTCAGCTCATATGAAAAATCTTTTTGAATTTTTTGAATTTTGAATTTTTAGTTTTTAAGATAAGAAAAAAAAAATTAAGATAAAATGAGACAACAAACCATAAATGAAAATGAACTAAGTACTCTAAACAAACTCAAACAAATGACATAAATTTTTGTACTAAAAGAAACAAACCAAGAAATAAATAGAATTTAAAGAAGAGAAAGGATTGAAATGCTCCCCCTTGAAGCGATTAGGTCGAGTATGGATGCATTTGGAGGTCGCGACTTCTCCCACTGCTCCACACTTCCCATTCTTATGATTGAGGTTGCCATCTCTCTCCATTTTTATTAAGCTGTCATAAATTGCTAAAACAAACACACAAACTTGAAATGGAATTAAAAGGGTTAGGAAATAAATTTAAAACAACTAAAAAATGAAAAGGAAAAATCAACACTTCCATGCTTCAAAGTAACAAGCAACAAAGTAAATCAAACTAGCTTATGGAGTTCGTTCTTTCTCAAATATGATTATCCATTTGGTGTGTGGTTGTAATCAAGTATTCAGAAAAAGTATTTAGCTATGGTGTTTAGTCTAAACACAAATTCCAAACCCATTAAGAACAAGAAGAACAATAAAGAACCAAGTAGAATTTAAACATGGTGTTTGTCTTCAATATCTACCCATCCATTCACTAATCAGTCCAAGAGTCATATGGTGTTTATGCAAACTTGAACAAGATATTTAATTAAGAACAAGTGAATGAAACCATAAACAAGAAATAATCGACATGCTACTTGAACCTCTTTTGTGTTGTGTAAGCTGGGACTCAAACCCAGTTCTCTTGCTTGTCAGGCAATTGTCCTTGTCCGTTGGACTACAAACACAACTTGTCAATTAACGTCATTAACCTTAAAACAGGAAACTGTCTAGTTATATACAAAAAATAAAAATAATAAAAAGTAGGAAAATCAAATAGAATCAAACAATGTTACCGATCCCGGCAACGGCGCCAAAAACTTGTTGTGTAGATTTAGCTGCACCAAAATGGATTCAGCTGCATCCTCAACTTGTGATACTCGCAAGTGCACGAGCCGTTGGTAGTTTAGCGTATGTAAGTGCGAGGTCGATTCCACAGGGATTGGTGATTGAATGATCCAATTCAATTTTCCTACACAAAACAAAAATGAAAACAAAAGAAACAAAACAAGAAGAAATAATGTACATTACAAGAAAAATAAATTACAACTAAGAAAATATTAAAGAGAGAATTTGAGGAAGAAGGGAAAGTGTTTGAGAGATTTGGAGGATTTGAGAACTTGGGGAAGGGAGAGAAAGGTGTTTGTGAAGTGTTTGAGACATGGAGAATTTTGAAAGAGAATGTGTTTGAGAAACTTGAGGATTTTGGAAGCTTTGTGGATTTTGGAAGGGAAGAGACATGTGTTTGAGAAATTGGAGAATGTTTGAAAGAGAATAGAGAAGTGTTTAGGAAGTGTTTGAGAAGGGAGAAGTAAGTGTTTGAAAAGGGAGAAGAAAGTGTTTGAAGAATTTAGAAGAAGAGAATTTAGTATAATGATCTTATTACAACAATTGGGAACTACAAGAGAAACTAAGAGAATTTGAGGGAGAGAAGGGAAGGGAGCTCTAAAGAAGTGTTTGAGAGCTCCCCCTCTTGGGGTGTGATTACAAGCTTAGAGAACTTCCCTATTTATAGGCCTAGGGGAAGTGAAAATCTGAATTATACAATAGGTTTACCTACCACACTCACTTCACCAACTTACAACACTTAATTCACCTAACACACTATTACATTTGAAAACAATTCCTCTTGTCTTTAGGCTTAGTGTTGCAACTCCTACTTCATCATCTTTTGGCTCATTTGGCTGCTGCAAAATTCCACTCAAATATAGGTATTGAATATGCTTCACCAAACTTTCCCACAATCAACAACACTTCATCATGCATATGTCATGCATGACAATGCATTGCAGCCAGCTTGTGGGCTCGTTTTGGGCTTGTTTCTCCATCCATACAATTCTGGAAAAATATGGATCTTGAAGCTCTTTGTCTTATGTTTCCAAGCATATGCAGCCCAGCTCAAGGAAAAATCGGGAAGGCCTTCAAATGTGATTTGTGGCCCAGTAACGCAGATGCTGCCGAATTTGACCTTAAGTTGCCAAAACATGTATAACTTTCTCTAGAAGACTCGGAATCATGAACCGTAAAATTCTACAGAAAATAGACTTCCGTAGCTTTCCAATGATGTATGGCTCATTATCTGGTTCTTCTTGAGTAAGTACAGTCCAATCCGTGAAGTTGACTGATCTGCAAACACCGTTTTGAGCTAATTTGTCTCCAAAATGCAATTTGTGAGTCTCAAGCTTATAACACTGAAACAAACACAAAACTTATTAAAAGCACAAATTTAACTAAAAAAACATAACTAAATCATAAGTTAGAAGGGTACAAAATTATATGTAAATATGCACTGATTAGACGGTGAACTCTTCTAGGATCGGTACGATATGACCGCTTCCTTCACAGCAGCCTTGACTTTAGTAGTCTTGGACCGCCTGCTCTCAGTCACCTTGGAACGGCCATACTTGTACATCTTTTTGGCTCGCTCCATAGTCGTAACGGCCCGCTTCATACAGAGCCACATGTCCATGGACACCTGCAAAAATAACATGTAAGCAAACATATATATGATTCTGAGCAAAGGAGAAACAGCAGGAGTAGACTTACCAAGGCCTGGAGACGGAAGGCACGGTTAGCCTCTTCTTGAAGCCTCTTCCATTTGTGAACCAACGATCATATGGTTGGCAAATTGGACGATTTTTGGAGGACATGCAATGGTGACAGGATCGGCAAGCTTATCGTCATCGTCCTTGACAGCAAAGACAACCTTCAGGTGGTCCAACACTTTAGGCCTCTTTGGTAATGACAAGTCGTTTACCGGTAACCTACTGGTAGGCTTCCTTGGTAACTACCAGCTCCTTGGCCCTCCCATTCTGGCCATCCAATTGCTTGAGCCACGCGCCCGAAGTCTGATTCTCCAGTTCAGACTTCGACGGCTCTGGTGCCTGCTACCTCTTGGGCCGAATCACCGGCCTTCGGCTAGCTCCCTGTTACCAAGCCCAGTGCCCCGCTATGAGGATGACTTAGACATGGCTTTGGCCTCGGTCACTACATAGGAGAAACGTCATTCATGAAGGAAACCATACAAAAGTGACTACCTAATGGTAATAGGGAACACTTACTTTCTTCTACACGGATGAGTTTGGCCTTCACCAAGTTGTGGGTAAAGAGAAAGTCCGAATAGATCCGAATGACAGTCGGCACTTTCTTCTTCACCTGTTCAACTTTTCTGATGTCCTCCTTAGTGGGGATCAGCTGCTTCAAATTACCTACAAAACAAAAATTACACATATTACTTTCGGCAAGAAAATAAAAAATGCATACGACTTATCCTGAACGGTACCCTAATGACCTACCAACTAACTGAAAAGTGGTGGGGATGTGAAAGCGAATGGGCTTGTTAGGGGGCAATTCCCAATCACTGGATACAAGCACTCGCCGATTCCTCCAAGACTTCTGAGAAGTCGATACAACCCTCACAAAATTCCCTCGGACGGAAGCTTGAAGGCAGTTTGCCTGAACCCAACCTTCATAGCCTGTGCACTTCGACCGAGTGACACTGGAAAGAGAGGAGAACTGCTAGTAGGTCGGCTCCCATTCTTCGGCAAGGCAAAACATCGTTATGGTCCCCAGCAAGGCAACCAAAAAGTTCAGGTTATACTGCCCAGGAGCATACCCAAGATGGGACATGATACTTTGTCCAGGAGGTTGCAATGGCAACCGAAGCCCCAACTTGAGGATGTCTGTAAAGAAGGCCACTTCACCATCCTTAGGGTTACTAAGAGATTCGGTGGGCCCAGGAATCCTCCATTTCACTTAATCCGTGATTCAGGATTCGGCACAGGATTTCGCCAACTCTACCTCTATAACCTTATTCGGTTCTAAATAATCAACCCCAAATAGAAGCTCCTTAGGTTGATCCATCGGCACCCTAGGATTCCCTCGTTGAACTACGATGACCACTAGCCGTGAAGATGATTCGGCAGCTGCATCCCACAACCAGATGTGGAGGCCTTTGAATGATAGCTCGCATGCTGATCTGGCACTCGCCTATCCCTCATAAGGAATTCACAATATTGACTTGTGCTGGCGCAGTCAACGTCATATGGTACTATAGCTAACTACATTGCCCCATCTGTCGGACGAACATTTCCTTTGTTGACCAAGGGCACAGCCTTGGCCCTTTCCTTGATGACCTCGACTTCGGCATCTTCACTCTCTGGACCTGTCAAGGTCTAGTGCCTTACTATCGATATCTCTCTTGTCGTCCGATGATTCTCCATCGAACACATTAGGTTCATTATCAAACAGTGACTCACTATCGGACATCTACAAACAGAAATGAAAGGGGAACTAAATGCCATGCAAAGATCAAACTATGGAGTCCTATGGCTAGCGCTACCTACGACAACTAGACTACCGAACGTTCATCATGATCATACATACTGCTCATAGTCTAGTTCATGCCAAAAAGGTGCATTTAACTGAAAAAGGAAGCTAAAAGAACAATATACCTCATTTTTCACGGTTGATAAAGTCTCCGGAAATAGCCTTATCACCAAAGAATGCTCGCTGGAAATCACCTCTTCACAAATTTGCAAATGGCTCACACAACACAAGTGATCTCAAAATCTGAAATCACCTTCTTTTATACCTGAATGACCTGACCGATTCACCTCGATAATGTAACTAAGGCCATCATTACCGCATTCAGCATGCGTTCTTGTGACACGTGGCACCAGGAATGCGCGGTAGCTACCTGCACGTTATGCACGGAAGACTAAGCGTTATGCTATGATCTCGATTCTCTTCCCAATTCGCAGGCCATGTACAGAAGACTAAACATCATGTTATCCATGTAAACGTTCAGAAGATTCTTATAACTACCGTTTGACACTATATATCTATCACACCAAAAGAGTAGGCCCAGGACGCCTTACCGTTCGGCACACATATTTTTGTGGCCCATGAAAAGTCGAGAATATGATTTTGTATGAAACACCAACATTGCCGATGAAGCGTTCAGATTTCCTACCCCAAAAAGGGGTCATCAAATAGAACACCATGAATTATTAAGGCATCCTATATCGAGCAAAGCCTCGTAACAAACCCTTCGCTGATCAGGGTACCGATGATAAGAACAAGTCCCCAACTAAGAAGATTCTCTCATATGGGAACTTAGGGGACTCCAATTTATACCATATATGATCGACCAATGAGAAGATCACATATGGAAAATAAGACGCCATCGGTAGGGAGTAGGCCTTCTTTACTACCGAACGCAACACAAGAACTCTTACCCGTCATTTCTCGCTGGGACACATGGAGCCACCACAAGCAATATCCACAGTCCCACATTGAAGTTTCACTCAAAATGCACACCCCCAAGACTTATAAGCAAGTCCCAAAAAGAAGGTAACTCCGACGTTCGGCAATTCTGCCCACTCTATCTAGATTACTATTCACTCCGTACTTATTCTTACTTAAGCATCGAAGAGCCTTTGGCTGGTACCACACCAGTGCCCAAGGGCTTACCAAGCACTTCTTATCTTGCAGATCATTTGCTCTACCAAAGCCCAGAAGGTGCCAAAGGTCAAAACATCACTAAGTTGGGCCCAGGAATGCTGAACCATTTTTTAGCATCAACAAGTATAAATAACTCTGAGCTTAATTGGTGAGGCAACCTGAATAAAGTAATGCCAGAAATAGATAATAAAGAAGCACATTCCATAATTGATCTTTTTTTTTCCTTAAACTAATGTGCTAGAAATAAGTTGGAGTGAAAAGGGTGATCCAGTAGCCAAACCTGTTGCTTCAACAACTAATTTCTTGCTGAATGTTTTTATGCTTACCCGTTAATTAATCAGTCAAAGATAAGCTAAGGCCAAATTTCTTTATTATTATTTTGTGTACAATATTAATTATAGCATTAATCTATTCCGCAAGTGGATGACCTTTCATACTTGATTAGAGTGAGAAATGGCTTTGCCAATATATACATGATGCTTCGATTTTTAGCTATACAAATCTTGCGAATAGAGCTTGAAGCATGGTATTAATATGATTAAGAAGCTCCATATGAGGCAAGTATAGGATTTAACTATAATTGGCTTCATTAATATCAACTAACTTCTAGTCTAGTAGTACATTCTAAGTTTGAATCCCCTACTCTAAAAAAGAAACGTCCAAATAGCACGGATATTCATGCCGCCCACTGTTGATGTGACAAGTGAACAGTAATTACCTATGTATGTGTACATGGCTCACTACTGTGGTTCATTACCAGTCCACGAATCTTGTAAATTACAGAAATGAGGTATTTAGAAATTTAGAAATTTTCATTTTAGCGTTTTATAATGACGTGAACTGATCCAGAAGCAAATATATAACAGTGTAGTAGTTGTCATTATAATTTGTTATAAAACTAAAACTTGACAATGAGAAAACTAAAAAAATTAAAAATCGACCTCTCTAGGAAAAATCTCATACCCATTTCTAAATTCCAAGTGCTTTATATGGAATCAAAAATTTATGGAAAATTAGAATACATTTAAGAGTTGGAGGATGAAAGAGACTAAAAGACGAGTTGGATAACCAAAATAAAACTCAAACAGAAGTTGAGGGACCATTGCGGTTAAAAACCCAACATAATGGCTTGAAGGGCAACATGACATCATATACCCTAGGAGAGAAAATCAGCAATAAAATTAGAACTTTCTCATAATCCTGTGTTGCATGGTTTGGTAAATGGAAGGTCAAAAGTCTTGACATGCTTTTGATACCGATAAATTAGCTTCAAGTTGCTAAGCTTACTAACACGAGGAATTCAAACTGTAGACCAACGTATTAGAAAACCTATTAATTTGTAAACTTATATGCCAAAAATGAGAAAACTAATAGTAGTCGGCTATCGGAGATTTGGCTTTTTGCTGAGTCAACAATTACATAGCTAAGCTATCTTAGGCGTGCATAATATGATACTCATATAATCTTAACAAGCTTTTCGACATCCGATGAAATGGCTGGCTTCAAGTTTTTAACTTTTCCAGCTCATGAAAATGAAAAGAAAAAAGCAACCCATTATGAGGCAAACCCTAAACCCTAAAGTATTTAAGAAACACAAAATTTAGTGGAAAATTGAAGAAACACAACTCTAACTATGCTCAAAGAGCACTAAAAGTACAGTCAGTCCTAAGATTTTTTTGGTTGTGGAACAAAAACAAAAACGGAGACACTTCATACGTATTTACATGTTGCATTAATTAATTTCTTCTCTTTTTCTATGTGACATATGTTGGACAGATTTTACTCTATCTATTTCTCGCAAGTGCACGAACCCATTATAGTATAGGAATGCAAGCACGAGGTCGTTCCACAGAGACTTGGATGAAAAACACTTATTACTACTACTTAGACTCACAAGTAATTCTAAGACTAAACAGAATTTAAATGAAGTTTTGTTGAGTTTGTTGGAATGAAAACTACACAAAGGAAATGCAAAACAACAAGTGACTGAAAACTACTAAAAGGGAATGGAAAATAGCAAGTTACCAGCAAGTAGTTGTTTAGAAAATTTAGAGACAAAGGAGACAAGCACTAGGGGTTCAACTTCACCATGACAATCCAATTTCAATCTACAAGTTAACAATCACCTAAGTTGATTACAATTTCTGGAGTTCGTTCTTTCTTATGTATGATTATCCATATGGTATTTGGTTTTAATCAAGTACTCAGAAAACACAACTTAGCTATGGTGTTTAGTCTAGGTTATGTATCTGAATCCATTAAGCTTAAGAAGAACACAAAGGAACCAAGTAAACATTTAAACATGGTGTTTGTCCTAAATGCATTACCCACTCATTCACTAATCGGTTCAAGAGTCATATGGTGTTTATGTAAACATGAACTAGATAACCAACATGCATGTGTTCATAATGGCCAGTTATTTAAACATGCATAAAGATTCAACTAAGAACAAGTGAATGAGACCAGAAAATTAGAAGTAATCAACAAAGGGTAACATTAACTTAAAACATGAAATTGTCTTGTCAGGTTACATTGAAACCCTAGCTATGGATTTAGCTGCTCATAATGAGAAAGAAATTAAGACATAAATGAGAAAACATAATGAATGCAATAAGAGTAGAAAAACCCCTTTTTCTGAAGTTCTTGTGGTGTCCAAGGCTTCTCCAAGTGCTTCTCCACGTCTAATGCTTCTCCAAGAGCTTTCTCACGTCTAGAAGGATGTATGAAGGATATGGAGGTGATTTGGGATGAGTTTGAGTGAGTGGTGATGGCTGAGGAAGATGAAATTCGTAGGGAAATAGAAGAGAGGTTTGCTGGAGTTGTTTTGGGATTGTGAGAGTGTTTGAGGATAATTTCTGAATGTGTTTGGGAAAATGATGGAAGTGTTTGAGGGGGGATGGAGTGAAGGATGGCTGAATTGTGGGGTTGTGAATCCCAGACTTGCACACCTTGAATCTGGAATTGAAGAGGTATTTATAGGGGGAGGGAAGCGAGAAATCAGAATTGAATATAGCAATGACCTAACACACTTGCATTAGATAATCAGAATTGGTTGTTGCACTTCACCAATAAATCCCACCAGCAGCCATAGCTCATCATCATGTCAGCATGACCAAGCAAGCAATGAGCTCATCTGCAAGTCAGCATGAAGTGTATTTTGATGGGCTCACGGATTGGGCTTGGATCAATCAAATGTCGACTTTGAGCTGCCTATCTTCAAGTTCAGAATGTCTTCTTTCCATGCACACGTAAATTGGCCCAATCCAAGCACAGATGAAAAAGATATATCCAAAATGAATTTATAACTCAGTCTTCAGTTTTTACACATTGTTTTCACCATTTTACTTCAAATGCCTCAAGTGATACCTAGAGCTCAATGAACTGAATGACAAACACAAAAGAGGTTAAAAGCACAAGGTTAACTAAAAAACATAACTAAATCATAAGCTATAAGGGTATAAAATGATATACAATTGTGAACCGAACAACATACGATCGACTTAATTATTAAATAAGTGAGTTAAGATTAACTAGTATTTGACCCAAATATGAAATGTTAAGTAGGATCCAAACATGACACAACAAAACTCAAATGCGATCACTTTTCTCTTATTATATTTTGTGGATTTTACAAGTATCATAATCATATATGGCAAACTAGATGATTTAACTGTTTAGAAGTGATGTAAAAGTGCTTTTAGATCATCCAAACTAATTTTCAAAGCTTTTGGGAACAATGCCTACGCATTGACCGAGAGTAAAAGTGATTCCTATACAAACACGCTTCTGAAAGTGCTTCCTATACAAACACGCTACAAATAAATTTGTTAGTTTTATTAAACCAAAATTAACCATTTATACATACATTAAATGTTAATTTATACGTACTTATCGAGTACGGGCACCAATCCCACCATATAAACTATGAACCTTGGATATCTAAAAACTACGGGATCCCAAGATTTGTCTTGTAAGATTAATTTCAAACCCTAAAACCAAGGCTGAGCTCACATGCATTGGTTCATGTCCCTTGCTAACTACGATATATATATAATTTGGGTTCAGATAACGTATAAGATGGTTATTGATGATGGTGATACAACCCTTGGTGCATGTGAACAGCTTATTTCCCCCACACTTCCGTCACACGGTGCCGTAATAGTAGCCTTAAGTCACCAACTTCTTATAATCGCTACCACATCTTGAGTGTTGAGTTAGGTTCCAAAGTATTATAGAGGTTCGAATTTGAGACTATTGATTGGTAAATCATGTTCTTTTTCTATTTGGTCAGACTTGTTGATGAGTGTTGAGTGAGCTTTAAATAATGACAAATATAATAAATATTATACACACATTTATCCAGCATGGCATTGTCGGCCACTCCATGTGTGCAAACCCTAAATATTTCATGTATATAAACCCCCAAGGGTTTCGTTGAACTTTACCACATTCAAGCCTAATTAGGTTTTTTTTTTTTGGGAGAGGGAAAATGATGATGAGAAGGCAAATATCATTTGTGTTTCTTGTTCTCCCATGTTTGGGTCTAGTTGCTCTGAGCTTGTGTCTAGGGTTTGCGAGTGCTGCTTCTTCGGTGCCACTGCCTAACAAGTTGACTTGGCATTATTACAAAATCCACAATACTTGTGCTGAGGCAGAGATTTACGTAAGGCACCAAGTGCAGTTGCTTTGGGACAAGGATAAAACCATCACCCCCAAGCTCCTCAGGTTGCTCTACTCCGATTGCTTCGTCACGGTATGTGCTTCTAATCATTTCTACTCAGCTTGCTCCTCCTCATTGTTTCTCAGATCAATTAAATTTGTGTATGTATATCTTTGTTTTGGTGGCCAAAGTGAAGCAAGCAATGGAACCCTCTTAGGAAGATTAAAATACCCTTCCCTTACTAATTAATCTGATAATGCTTATAAAAGTTCTTGAATTTTAAAAATAGAAATGTATGTACGAATTAATGGATTTATTTTATACATTGAAAATGCAGGGTTGTGATGCATCAGTTCTCCTTGATGGTCCAAAATCAGAAAAAACTGCACCACAAAATTATGGGCTTGGAGGGTTTGTTTTCATTGACAAGGTCAAAAGTGTTCTTGAACAACGTTGCCCTGGCGTGGTCTCTTGTGCTGATATTCTCAACCTTGCCGCTAGAGATGCTGTTCATTTGGTACCATTCTGACCTCCTATAATTTTTCCTTCTTGTAGTTTGTCGGTTTTATCACTTTGATTCTTGTAAATTTTACATCCAAATGATTCGAGAATATGTTACAAATTCTATCAAATTCTATGACAAATTCTATCATATCTCAATATCAAAATATAATGGAATTAGAAAATTGGACAAAATTTATAACGTGTCCTTGAATTGCTAACGATTTATGACTACAAGAATAAAATTGATAGAAATTAAACTACATGGCCATGGTAAAACGGACAAATCACATAGACTAAAATTGACTTGCTTATATTTTATTTAAACTAATTTTTATCAAAATTCAAAGCACTAATTTTTTATTGTATTTATTAATCTCAATAGGCAGGCGCACCATCTTATCCTGTTCTTACGGGAAGAAGAGACGGCCTGACATCTAGCAAATCATCCGTGGATCTTCCCTCACCGTCCATCTCATGGCAGGCTGCGCTCACGTACTTCAAATCTAGGGGCTTGGATGTATTGGATATGACCACTCTCCTAGGTAAGAAATGGAAATTACGAATATGACACTGTCACCCCTCCATTTTATACATCCAAGTCCGGCTCACTTTTTTGTTTTATGTATTTTACTTTTTGAGTACAAGCGATAGTCTATATTACAATGAGAGGAAAATTTCTCACACACTAACGTAGTACTATGGGGGTTTGAAACTTGAAATCATTAGTCAACAGTCACCGCACTTTTCCACTCGGCTATGATGAATTTTTTCATTTGAAATTCATTATTTATTGCATAAAATTGCTGTGAACACAAAGACAAGGTGACATGCTCATCACGTCACATGGCATTCCATTACGTTACGGAAGTCCCAACTTAAGTTTTACCTTTAAAATGCATTTCTGATAATTTCCCTTTGTCAGGCGCACATTCAATGGGCCAAACACGCTGTCGTTACATTGTTGATCGGCTGTACAATTTCAATAACACGGGAAAACCAGACCCAAGCATGGAACGTTCATTCTTATCCGACATGAGAAAGCTTTGCCCGCCGAGAACAAAGAAGGGACAGAGCGACCCGCTGGTGTATCTAAACCCAGGATTCGGCGCAAACCACACATTCACAGAATCCTACTACTCTAGAGTCCTATCTCACAAAGCTGTACTTGGAATTGATCAACAGCTACTGTATGGTGATGACACTAAGCAAATTACCAAAGAGTTTGCTGCCGGTTTTGAGGACTTTCGGAAGTCATTTGCTCTATCAATAAACCGGATGGGAGCTTACCAGGTTTTGACAGGAAACCAAGGGGAGATAAGAAAAAATTGCCGAATTCCAAATAAGAAGTAGATGGCAAGTAATGCATTATCATTTAGCTATTAAGAAAGGGCAAAATGGTCATCAGGGTGGCATTGTTTTGTGATGGTTAAGGAGGAATAATTAATAATGACCTAACGAAAAGTACATTTCTGATTCACAAATAAAATTATCAAACAAAGTTCTTAGGTTATGACTCTCAGCATATGATATTTTTGTATAACTGTCAATAAATCTCTCTCTCAAAGTAATCACATTCTCAAGTCCACAAGATATCAGAACTCTCAGCACCACGTTTGCTCTTCAAAATATGATGTAATGAAGATTACAAGATTGAAAAATAGTCATGTTCGTCAAACCTGTAACAGGTATCCGCCAAAGCTAAGCAGTTAGACACCTCCTCTCCATGCACGAAAACAGAGAAACTTCTTCCCTCTTTAGAATCTCTCTGCTGGCTTCAAAATGAGGAAGAGAACAATATAAGCTCTGACAAAGACCAGCCAGAAAAAAAAAATGACTTGGGCAAAGATTAAGTGGAAGTGTAAAACGGAAATAAAGGCATATGCTCTTTTTCACAATCATTTTAAGAACAAATTGGGTACTGGAAATAATTGGCTTGCTCTAAAGTTATAAAAATAAATTAAAATACTGTGAATAAAAAAAAATAAGTAAGGGAAATAGTTAATGGTTCTCGAGCCCATAAATGGTACCAATTGATGGATACTCCACAGAATCCCTAAATTAAAAAAGAAAGAATGATCCCAAATACTATCTACCATTACAAACATGGTGAATATGTAACCATGTCCAACTTGCTATAATATGCAAATAAGATTAACTAAAAGTCTGGGCTCTGAAGCTAGTATTTCCAGTTCAAATACCTCTTCAAATTGTTAGCACCAACTAAAACCCTGAGGAGCTAAGGTAATTATAATACAGAAGATTCATGAAGTAAAATCTATTGGGAAGCAAGTAGAAAGTTTTCAGCTTTTGACACTAGGTCACCAATGAAGTACTTGATAATCCTAATGTCCTCTCCAAACTTATTTTTCCTCCATGTTAAATTTTTATTTAATTACAAAATACTAATCCAAAAAGGTCTCTGAAAGCCTCTTGTTTTTCTACACCCCTATATCATATGGAAATTGTTCACAGGAATATGCAGGGAAAAGGACAATACAAATAAACCTGAAGACTTGATGTTCAGCACCCAACTGAAAATTTTGAGTCATTAAATAAACCGATTTTTAGAAACTTAAAATCTAATACATTACCACACTTCCACTACCCAGTTTTTCTTTCTGACCTGAAAAGATGACGTTCTACACTATTACTCTATCCAACATTACTTTTCCTCATTTTCATCTGTCTCTCTGGTTCTCTTTTGTCAAAGCCTTCCAGAAAAATGTTCTCATATTTTCCTTCACATACTTAATTAAGAAATAAACACAATGTAAAGGCTTTAAAAAAAAGGTTATTGAGAATCTGATGGAGAGTAAATGCCAAGTCACACCTACTGCTGGGTAACAAGATCTATATTAGCGTCAACAATACACACGATATTTGAAAACTAAAGGATACCCAGATGCTATTCTACACCATCATAGTCTAACAAGGTAGAATTCTAACCAAGAGAGAGAGAGGCTAAAGAAAATACTCAAATTCTTCTGAACCACCAAGTACAAAAGTCTCCCTTTGTAAAAATGATTTCCCCAAGAAAACAAGATAACAAAACAAGACAAAACGAGGCCATTATTCAGATCAATGTAGTCAGTGTCACAATGCGGTGGCTTGAAGTTCATCTCAACATCACCAGATAAATTGAGGCCTTCATTGGTAGCAGCAGGTACTTCATATTGGTACAAATTAAGGGTGGCAATTTGTGTTAATGGATCGGTATGTGTTGTGTCATCAGTTGTTCGAGTCTAAAAATAGTTAACCCTAAGATCCATGTAATTAATCATGCCGAATGACTCAACACTAGGGTTACAATCAGCCATGTTCGGGTTGCCCCACGTATATTGTGACTAAAAAATAAATAAATTTAAAACGAAGGGCCCATTTGGTAACGTCTTCATTTTTTGTTTATGTTTTTATTGTTTTTTGTTTTTGTTTTTCGATTAGAGATAGAAAGGAGATATATGGGAAAAAGGGAGGGCTGGAGGAAGGATGGTGAGAGGGAGGGGGGAAAATGTGTATTGCTGCATAAAATGAAAACTTAAAAAAATATTCATTTCCAAGTTTATGTTTCATTCCTTCATTTATTCCTCACCCTTCCCTCAACTCTTCTTCATCCCTCTTTTCCTTCCTCTATTTCATCTCTATTTCTAACCAAAAACCAAAAACGAAAAGGTTATCAAATGGGCCTCAAGTTTCCTTCATTTCTAAACTAAATTTTTTCTTCATTTCTGAACTAAACATGCCACTTACACGTCACAATAAATTAAAAATTTGCTAAACATGTCCCTTCATTTTGGTCAGCGTTGCTATTTTATCCTAATTAAATCTTCACCCGTATTTTGAGAGTACTAACTGATCTTAATATTAAGTTCACTATTACACATCTTTGAGTCAAACTTAAATCCTGATATGACAAGAAAACTGTCCACAAACACTGCAAAAGTGCAGCATCAAAGAAGAAAGACTGAAAGATCAGATACTTATAGCTATCTGCAAGTGACCACCAGCCAAGAGTTCAAATCCCAATTCAGACAACAATAATGTTGAAACTAATGATGTAAACAAACTAAAAGAAATTAAGAGAGAGAGAGAGAGAGAGAGAGAGAGAGAGAGAGAGAGAGAGAGTTATCGGCAAAAGAGGAAGGCAAGTTTCGTAAACTTTACGTCCGGAATCTCAATCAATGTGCCCAAAACGAAAATCCAATGACGATATAGAGGCAGTTCAATATAAAATTCCTATAGCTACATAAGCTAATAATTACTATTATAAATCTAAATAACGTATATCAAGATTTCACCCTTCTTCGTAAAAGGTTGATACAGATTCACTTTGCATGATTTCCTATTAACCAAATAATATAAATAACAAAACCATGATTTATCATTTGATTGAATGCTAAAATGTACCAAAACTGGAAACAAAAAAGAGAAAACCCTAATCTAGAAACATTTCCAAGTCAGCTCAAACTGAAACTCATGTGGAGTTCCATACAAATGAGAGAAAAGAAAATCACATGGCGTTTACCTTGCAAAAAATTTGAAGGAGACAACATAAGT
Organism: Prunus fruticosa; assembly: GCA_018703695.1. Lineage (NCBI taxonomy): Eukaryota > Viridiplantae > Streptophyta > Magnoliopsida > Rosales > Rosaceae > Prunus > Prunus fruticosa. The sequence goes on from CM031917.1 coordinate 29,382,278, forward strand.
GCAAATAACTGGACCAATCTACAAACAGCAATGAAGCTTCAGCTTGAACTTGTGAGTGTAATCAGATCAGAGTGTCATCACCGTGCTATCTGGGAATGAAAATATCCTAGTCACCATTCCGGGCTGAAGGGTTGTTTTTCTTGATAAGCTGGTTCAAGCAGAAGTTAAGTTTCAAAAAGAGCATCCACAAAGCAATATGCACGGTTTCATGCAACAAAATGGTCGTTTCTGTCCATTTCTGTTAGTGGCCGCCTGTGTTTCAGTCCCATCAGATGACCCAACCAGGCTTTGGCCTGAGTCATGGGCCTTTTTTTGCCCGCCAAGCACCCAATGAGCATAACTGGGAGGACCAATAAGCCAACCTGTCCACCTGCCCATTGGCCCAGCTTTTATAAATCTTTTTAGTTTAATATTATTATTTTTAAGTTTCTAAAAGAATCATCTGCTATTTTCTTTCAGTCAATAATATTCAGTATACTCTAAAGTAAACTGTTTTAAAATACTTTCTGTTCATTTATTGTAGAAAAACTATTAAAGCAATATCGAACAAGAATTAGATTGTTCTAAGGTCACCCAAACGCCTGCAGGCAGGGAAGCGGGCCTTGAATTAGAAGGCTGGGCCGTGGTCATCAATGAATAATTTGATAATATATGGCAGTAACCCAATTGCTTTATCACATTTTGACATAATTAAAAAGCTCAGTAAAAAGCATCATGTCAAAGTTCCAGTCACATATATTTACAAAAGAAGAATCCCTTTCTCTAGGATGCAAAAGGGATTGCATTGTTAGGGTCGCCAAGCAATGTGGTCCAGTGATCCAAACTGTCTAAGTTTTAGGTCCAGATTAAAAAATCATCTCTGTAAAAATAATCAAGTAAACCGGTCCATAAAATAAATAAATGATATTTCATTCAGTTATTATTTTGTAGAGATGATTCCTGAATAGGGATTTAACAAATGGACGGCTTAGATTACTGAATCACATTGAGGGTTGGTCCCACAAGCGATTCCCTTTGCTTCTTATCAAAAGGGATCCCTATGTATAAGTTTTCCCTATATATACAGCCACACACATTTGGTTTTAGATTGAAAAAGAGAAATTTCACGAATAGTCTCTGTGTCTAAAAAGGGTACATGCAAGTGACATACAAAGCTCTACTAATATGTGGTGCCATCCCATGCTTTATTTCTTAACTTAAGAGGATGATGTGCAACACCATCGATGGTGAGAGAATTCTCTTCAAAATCTATGAGAAACCACCATAATGCACTCTCTCACTAATACTTAGAGGGAAATAATAAATCAAAGAGAATCTAACCTTGTAGAAATATTTCTTCCGAAGCTTGACCGCTGTGCGGATGCATCTTTTGACACTGATTTTCAGCAAATTATCATTGAAAATCTGCAGCGCATTAAAATAAGTTTCAAGGAAATTATTTAGGGAAAGTAGAAAAACAATCCAAAAATCATGAAGAGTTACAAAACCAACTCAAATAAATTGGACCAGAAAAACCTCTTAACACCACAAGGGCATCACAAAGATCCCCATATCATTACGACACTCCCCCAATACATATCTAATATTTAAAATCCATATCAATTAATATTTTGACAATTTCACCTATCCAGACAACCGGCACTCGTTAAAGTCAAAAATATTTATTTTCAACATTATTTAAAAAATTAATGTTGGTTCTTAATTTTTAAAAACTGAAGAGTCAATATGAAAAAAAAAAAATACACACACACAGAAGATGAGTGGTCCTCGGAATTTTTTACTTCTTTTTCCGTTTATCCATATCTTGTAACCAATATGCTTGCGACCAACCTACATTCCCATGTGTAAAATAGCCTCCAATCATACCATATGGTTTGTGCAAGACTAGTGGCATCTAGTCTCCACTATGTTGGAGGAGCTCCTGAGTCCTGAGATGAAATCTTACAGATGACAGCAATCTCACAGATGACAGCATTTGAACAAAAAATGGCAGAGGGAGTGGATTTTCTACTTATACTTTGTCTCCAATTTTAATAACGAAGTTTGTGTTTCTTATCCCAAAAAGATAAAAGTCAGTGCAGAACTGACCGATCAAATTTATAGACCAGGTAACTGTAAAAGTAACCTTTGAGTGGAAGAAAACAAACAGAGAAATAAATTAACTAATGCAAAGTACAATATAAAACAGAAAACCCAATATAATGCACCTACCTTTATCATATCATCAATTGAGCGCGTCTCGCGAATGATTTTCTGGCGGTTCATGATGAGGATTGCAGCAACGCAGAAGACCGGCAACTCATCATCCCCATTCCTAGTTGATGAGACTGCAGTGCAGATGTGCATGCGATCATTCTTTGACCAAAAATTCCTTGTCAACCCACAAAAATGATATGTTGATGCTGATTTCATTCCAGTGTCAGACATAGAGTGTTCTGGATTTCCATGATTTGAATGTGAGCCGCCCTTCATATCACCACCACCCTCCACACTTTCACCCCTCATTTCTGCTTCCAAATCCTTAGGAAGCTGTACCACCAAGGCTTCTAGACAGCTGTCCTCTAAATTGTAAGCCAAGGATTCTTGAAAATCAGCAGCCCACATCATCTGCATTTGACATAACTGACAGTTTGAACATATACAAATATATATGCTGCAGTTTATGAGGTAAACATGTAGTGGAAAATTTCTAGTTCTAACTTATAGAAATTTCTCTTTTATATAAATTGTAGAAATACTTAGAGTTAAATATTTTTCTGGCAGTTACACACTCCAAAGACCAAATTTTTTTTTTCTTGCTCTTTTCTGATTCCAAGCTCATCATAAGAACTACAATATTAGGAAATATGCCCATAAACCTTAAACCCAACATTATGTGATAAGTTAAACTTAATGAAAAGAAAGAGCAAAGCAATCATTTATCCTATGGCCTATGGAACTTCTCCCAATTTGTATTTAATACACGTGTAAATAATTTGCATCAAATAAGTGCCATAGTTCATCCATTTTGTAAAGCATATATTATAATTGCAGGTTTTGAGGTCCATATTAACAGTTCATAAATTCATTGGGTGATCTACCATATCAAGCATGACAGAGTAACTAAAGAGCACAAACCTCCCACATACAAAGAGCATCATCAAACGATAACTCCCGACGGAAGAGTACCAGCAGCATCCGAAATGCAAAATGAAGGCTTTCAGCACCTATGTGTGACAGGTGTGCAAACATTTCCCTGTCTGTGAGTTCCAAGATATTCCACAATGCTTGCAACTGCTTCATTACCCCAGTAGGTCCTTCCATCTGAAAATTTTCCCGCTGAATGAAGAGTTTGAAAAGAAAATGTTAGTGATGGAGCATAGAAATATCTAGCTCAAAATATATTTGTCAAGTTTAGAATACCATTCTCCTTAGAAGCATCTCAAAGCACCAAAACGCATCAGCATTATCCTCAAACAGGACGACAAATGGAGACAGCAAGTCACTCATACCTAAAAAACAATAATCAGTTAAACTAAAACTTACTTCTGCAGAATTTGAGATAGAGTGATAATTTTGAATCTTAATTTAAGAGAAAATCATGTGAGGACAGAAAGAGCATTAGAAAAAGAAAACTAATAACAAAAACACAACCTTGACAATATCCGGTTGCTGGATCAACCCACGCATAAACAGCAAGAATATCTGACATCCTAGCTAAATTTTTTGCATCCTCGTAGAATTCAAGATGACTGTCTGTTCTTACCACATCAACAACTGAAAGAAAGAAAAAAAATGACAAATTTTCTCAACTGAAAACAAGGCTTTAAGAGGATCAATCAATGAGAGCAACAACAGTATGAATAATAAGTGAGACTAAGAAAGAAAGGTAGACTTACCTATTCGGTGGAGAGTCCAAAGCCATTCAGATACTCTGTCTTCACTCACAGTCCCTCCTTGAGACATTGTTGTATTTCTAAATTCTGTATCTGGTACATCTGATATTCTCATCCTGTTAACTATTTCTTTCTTATTACCCGTATTATTGGACTGCAATACTGAATGATGGGCATCAGTACGAACCATTTCAATTTCAGAGTTAATGGTGCGTGAAACATTCTTGGATGGTGAGCAATTTGATTCAATAACTAAATCTACATTGTTATTGACTTGAAAACTGTGCATGCTGTCCTTTTTCAACCTTGACTTACATTGCGCAGAAAGTTTATCATCAGACACACGACCTTCATCATCTTCTTCACACTTTTCAAACAAATCAGTGACCGGTAAAGTAGGATATTCAAAATAACTTTTTGGTACATATTTTGTTCCATCTGCTTCTCTCCCTAGCTTTGGGGAGCTGCAGTCATGCGGACTAGAAGTATGTATGAAACAAGAAGAATCATATGCTGCACTATCTGTGCTTTCCCTCACGCTGACAAGGTCGGCCGACTCACTAGAACTCTCTTGTTGGCATGCATATGATGTATCTGTACAATTATTATTCCTATCACAAAAGTTCTCTACTTTGTTAGTATTATCAAAAGAAGTTTGTCTATGTTCAACTTTAGCTTCCCCCCTTCGTCATCTTTAGACGGTGCCCTAACATCCATAACCTTGGACCCAACAACATAAGCAAGTGAACCAGTTCCAATGCTTGAATGCATCATTTGGCACTGCTTAATCAGGTCCCTGTAACGTTCCCTGCATACAAAAATTTATGAAGACGGTAAATCCAAACAAATCCAAAAGACTGTACTTCAACTGCACTTACTAATTCAAAAGAATTCCATAAGCTGAAAAGAAAATTTCATGGTGCATTTTAATACATGTAAAAATAAAAAACCTGAATTACAACTATTTCCCTTGTTACTTTGGTAAATGTTTTTATTTAGTCTCTTTCTATACTAAGAATAATGCTACTCCTGCAGAAGTTTTATTGTGGAATAAACTTAATCCATGACTAGATGACACCTGGCTAGCCAAGTAGTTTCATATTATACAGGTTTAGTTTGAGTGGCATGCATGACAAGCCGCATAATCAGTCACGTCATGGAGTAAAATGATTCTGGAAAAGTTTTGCATTTTCCTTCAGAGAAAAAAAAATATATATATATATATATATATATATTTGGTGCATTTTCCTAATAGTGAATGGAAAGGTGCTAAATGCCCTGAATGTGACCTCATATCCACTTGGCATTATCTTTGTTTTCAGATAGACCCATATTGAGTTTGAGTGATATGCATGACAAGCCACATAAACAGTCACAGCATGGAGTAAAATGATTCTGCAGAAGTTTTGCATTTTCCTTTAGACTAAAAACATAAGAAAAATTTCTCATTTTCCTTATGTGTGAAAGGAAAGGTGCTATATGCACTGCATATGACCCCATATCCACTTGGCACCATTTCTTTTCAATTTGGCCCGACATTGACCACATGAAGGACACTGAAAGCAGATGAGGGCCTGGAGTAAGTTATCAATTGCCTGGCACATAATCCATGGACAAGTGAAACTTTGGGGTCTCCGTATAAAACACCTGTTACATGCCCCAAAAGTATCTACATCGACGTGTTTAATCATCAATAGAATAAGAGTTTTAAAGAGAAATCTATCATAAAAGTAAATTAAAAATATTAAGAAGAAAAGGACCTCCGGGCTGTCCGCAACTGCCTTCGAGACTCCGCAGTACTACCCAGAGCATAACAACCAAGTAAAAATTCCCACACTTCTGGCCTTATAGATTGATCAACACCCTATGATGCAGCAAAAAGTTTTTGATTACACCATCTTCAAGATAGAGATTTTAACACTTCAAATCACAAATTATCAATTTCAACATGTTTAAAATGACATGTCTAAAAAAAAGCTCTATTTCATAAACAAAACAAAAGCAGTCAACGAGACTAAGATTACCATATATGCCAATAAAATACCGCCTGAGCACTTAAATGTTTACGCTAGAGTGAAATGAGAGAATATACACTGAAAATGCCATGCCTAGCCACAGTTGATAGTACAAGTGGTAGAAAATAAACAAATATGTGCAACTTCTCCTCAAAAGCTTTGACCACATATCTGAAGACTTAGATGAAATTAATTGAATAGCTGTCACAGATAGAGGTCATCTGTAACTCTAATACTGCTGCTACCACAAATCACGATCTTACTATGTGTACAACAAATTTATCAAAAAAACATAACATAAGTAGACAGTTAGTCATAAAATATAAAACAAATCAACTGAAACAAAATAATAAAGAACTCCCTACAAATTAGGCCCAAATTATATTCAACAGTAAACGAACATACCCCCAATACTATTAATTTGAGTGCCTTCGGAAAACAAAAATTCTTCCCATCACTATCAAATGTTGCCTGCCACTTCTCCGGTTTAAGCATTTTGTTCACCTGAATCATTCGAAAATAAAACGACAATGCTCTATAAATGAATACAATCATGAATAAGAAGAAAACTTATGTGATAATTTCATTACATGGAAAGAATAGCATGTATGAAAAAAGTTAAAACACCTTTCTTCAAAGACCAAATCAGACAAGCATCATGCTCCCTCGGTCTTTAAATTGTAATGGAGATCTAGTACTCATTACCATAATTATATACAATCAGAAATGAGAATAAAATGTAGGTGGTAATTTAATTACACACAAAGGAGAACAAACGAGAACAAAAATTAAACACTTTCTACTGAAAACAAATTCAGAAATGTATCATGTTCCCTCGGTGTTAAATTGTAATGAAAAGCTTCTGTTTCACACCAAAAAATTAGAAAGACTAGAAGTTTATAGAAAGTCGCAAATTGTGATGAAGTGATGAAGTACTAGGAGCTAACACATATTTCAAGAACTGGCCTCTCAGTTTCTAGAATAAATACCAATGTAAAAACAGCTTGACCCTATATGCTCCAGCAAAACTAGAAACAAGGCTTATAACATTTTCCCCCAACTCATTCCTTCTGTCCAAAACGATTTGTAGAGGTTTAAAATAAAATACATAAGAAAGTCTCAGAAGTTTTTTTTCATCTTTTTTTCTTAACAAAACAGGAAGCAGCGGGCCACCTGAGGATTGAACCACGAAGCTCACACTTCACACTTATTCTTAAAAAGGGAGGAGATTCCACTAGAACGATATCTGTTGTTACACGAGGACATTCGGATGCTTTGAAATGGGGTAAATGGCTTTAGTAAAATGTCTATATAGAGATAGATTGTCACTTTAGCAGGGTTCTAAGATATGTTACCCCGCTTTGTTCCATATATTTGAATAACAGTGATATCTTAGATATTATAAAGGTAAATAAAAGGTGGTTGTACTATCAATTTTGAAAAACTGAAATGCTTTAACAACAAAAAAGTATAGAAAAATTGGTTCCAGAAGAGAAATCAGAATTTGATGCAGCCACCAAAAAGCCCTCGGAAAATCAAGAACAAAGAATTGGTTGAACATATTGTCCAGTGCAATAAGGGTCTAACTCTTGGAGAAATGCAAAGCTTTTCACTCGATGGAGCCAAATTTTCTCAGCACAGTGGTAAAGATGGAAATCAAACATCCTTAGAGCTCGAGTTTATATGTCCAGAAGTAGTTTATTTATTAGTAACTCATGAAACTTTGTCTTAGAAGAGTTATTAATATCGTCAGAGTCCATTGAGTTTCCTAAGTGCATTCTTTATTAGAAGTCAAGAAGAATTACAACCCTCTATAAATAAAAAATACCACCCAGATTATGGTGGCCGATTAATGATCCACTCCTCACAAATTGTTCCAGCCTAGTCATGACTCTACGTTCATATATAGCAACCCTCATCCTTGTCCAAGAGGACCACACTATTAGAAAGATTATGACGCAGTGTAATATCACTTTTAATGCCTCATCCTTGTCCCAGAGGCGCAAACTATTTAGAAGATAAAAGATGTAGTTTGTGACAATTGGAGCATTAACCGACCAACAAGGTACAAGGGCTTCCTCACTATGGTGCATGATATGGTCAAATAAAACATGATGGAATGTAAAATCTCACATCAGCCGCAAGCCAAATCCTAATATGTTATATGAGCTTGATTTGACCTGAAAAAGGGGCATGGCATCACAATGGTGTAATAAACAACTTTTGCAGGAAACTCCTAGAGTCCCTGCCTGATTTATTTTTCCCCTACCCACACCCACCCAACACACACACACACACACACACAGGGAAATGTTCTCTTGCAAGATTGTAAATCTGAGATAAGCAAATCCAGACACACACACACACACACATATATAGGGAAATGTTCTCTTGCAAGATTGTAAATCTGTAACACACATTCGGATAAGAAAATCCGCCTGATCAATGGTTCCAATCAATAGTCTAACAGTATGGAATGTCAAACTATCTGAAAATGGAGCATTACAACATATATATGTGTGTGTGAAATTCAATGTTCTCATACTTAATCAGATAATGAAAATGAACAAACCCGAATCCAAATACATGCGTAAAATGCACAAAGACAAATATAACTAATGTGAGAGTCTGACAGCTATAACCACCTTTATAGGCGACTGCGAGAGGCATGGGTCGCTAATGTCACGGACAATTGAACCAACTCTTTGCAGATTAACAGCGGCACCAGATTTCCCACAACCCCATTGCTTGTCCTCTCCGCCTCCACAAGACATACCAATGTCACAGTCCACCAAAACCAAAACCCACCAATACCAATACCACTACCTCTCCTCTTCTCCTTCTCCTTCTCCTTCTTCTTCTCCTTCACCTCAACCTCCACAACTACCATTACACAGTGGGGAAAAAGGAAAAAACTCAAATACCCAAATCCAGATATCCAAATAACTGCAAAGGAAAATTCAACAAGCAAGAAAATTAAAAATTTATGGTGCAAATGAATCAACGAAAATGGAGAAATTTGTGGAAATGAAAATTGAAATGTGCAATCGGATCCGGGAATTGATTAGTGATCAAACGGTGATCAGATCATTGATACAAATGTTTGTGTGTGACTTTGTGTTTGTATATCAAGAGAGAGAGAGAGAGAGAGAGATAGAGAAAGAGAGGAGCTTTACCTGAGGAAGAGAGGCTACGAAGAATAGCATGAGATCTTTGGAAGAGAGAGAGCGTTGAGGAGGAGCTCCTCCGTCGCCATTTAACACACAAATTAAACCGTTTTTGTTGCATTTCCCCTGTGTTTTACCCTTTTTTTTTTTCCTTCTTCTTTTTTCATTTTTTCAATTTTTTTTTAATGCTTCAATTCGACTTTTGTTTTCTTTACTGTGACGCGCAAGTGACTTGAATAGTTGAATTTCGCTATTATTTTCTACTTTCACAATTGACGGCTTGACGAGAGCAAGCATGAATTGAATTAGTCCAAAACTAAAAATCTCGATTTTTTTTAGAAAAAACAATTGTAATTATTGATGAAACATATCATAGTACAAAGATACATAGAAGTTAAGGGTCCTTTGAAAACTCTTTCAGTTTTCAGTTTTTAGTTTTCATTTTTTATTTTTTAAAAATTAAAAATTTGTTTGATAACTATTTTCAGCTTTCAGTTTTATGTGGAGCTTGAAAATGAAATTTTTTTATAGTCAAATTCTATATTTCATATCGTAGAAAGTGCATATTACAAAGAGTTTTTGTATTTTTTAGTGAATTTTTTGGATTTAGGATGATATTTTTGTGAATTTTGAATTTTGAGGTTCCGAGGCTTGGATTGGATTTGTTGTAGAACACAAGAATCGAGCGGCCGAGTCCAAATTATACCCAATATAGGGGCCAAAATTATAAAAATACCTTATATGAAATGGACTTTAAAATACACCCAAAACTCATTTACAACATAACAAAGAGGCTTTTAACTTCTTATAAATTACAAAATTGCCATTAATTTCTTAAAACAAACTCAATCCCAAAACCTCATTAAAAAAACCCAAAATACTCAATAGGATATCAAAGTAATTTAATAATCAAACTTAAATTTAATAGAGTCATCTATCATTTTTTGGGTTTTTTTAGGTTTGTTTATAGAAATTCAATGATGTAGGGTTTATCTATATTATTAGTGCTAAGAATGGGTATATCACTAAATATCTCTTTTATATTTAATAAATTTAAAATTTGATGTTTTAATTTTAATTT
>CM031917.1:29392515-29410343 GCA_018703695.1 Prunus fruticosa
TGCCAAAGATAGTGTAATTGAGAGAGTAGGGAATGTGAAATGAGAGAGATATTGCAGAGAATGCAAATTAGAATTTGTATTACTAACATAGAGTGATTGATATATACAATTGTTCCTAGCTAATTATTAGTTACAAACAATACACAAAACATGGAGGGAAACATGGAGAGTTTCCATCCCTAAAACATGGAAATAAAAACAAGGAAAAGTAGGAGAGGTGGTAGACAAGCCTTTTAGGGATGTCTATGTCTTGTCTTTGTCTTAACTAACATTCTCAACACTCCCCCTCAAGTTGGTGCAAAGATATCACGCATGCCCAACTTGTCAACTGAGTCATGAAAAACTTCACTTGATACGGCCTTCATCAGAATGTCGGCAAGTTGGTTTTTGATGAGAGTCTCAAATTACATCTTTTTAATATTATTTTGGAGACTTTATGATATAATTTTGGCTTAATAAACATAATTTCACTTGTTGTTACATTTTATTCTCACCAATTGGATTCATGAATTTTCTATATTAATTTGGTGAACTTATTAGGTAAATTTATCTTTTGTAGGAAGTTGGAAAGCCAAAAGATGAACATACATTTGTCCAAGTTCAAGCCAGGTGTGAAGAAAATTGTTGGTGGATTTTATTGAAGAATTGATTGTGAGATTATTGTGATTATAAAGAAGGAAAAGAGAAGACAAAACCGTTGAAGCTAAAGAGCCTATTTCATGTCATTCATAGCCATTTAACGGCCACTACCTCACCGTTATTTCTTTTCCACCAACTCTCCACCATCATCACATGCTTAATCCAATGAATCTCTCACTTAGACCCTTCATTACCTACCACGAATGTATTAACTTCCCGTTCACCTCATTGACTACTATAAATCACCCATCAACTTATTTGGCTAGGGATCCAGACGACAGATTTCTTTATCCATTTCATTCAAAATTTAGTTATGTTTTCCTTTGTAATGAGTTGCTAAAACTCTAGCTAAGGCTAAAGGGAATGTCCTTTGAGTAAGTTGTGAATTGTTCTTTAATCCAATATACGGTATGAATTGCTGAATTCTTTTATTTTTGGTTGTTCAATATTTTCATATCCTTTTATTTTGATTGATGTTAAGTGCTACTATCTTTTCATGAGTTCAATTGTATTTTTCTCATTGTTAAGAACTGACTTAGCATGCTTTTAAATTAAAAGATTAGATATTAAGCAACTACATTTTCTGAACAATCATTAATAAAAGATAACATTGAAAAAGTAAATTGGTTTTAATTTCTTTATCTTCCGGTTAAAGTTTCTCAATGATAATTTTAATCGAGTTTAATTTGGATTAAAGAGCATGAAACATATTTTGCTTGAAGAATTGAACCTTGATGCCTTAGCATTTCCATTATTGATATTTCATTTTTAAACTCAATTTCTACAACAATCAAATCAAATTACTTGTTCATTTTACTTGTCACTTTTATTTTGGTATTTTTGATTATTTCTTTGTGTGCAGATATTTGCCTACCTGCTCCTTGAGGATACGATACTTGGACTTCCAAGATTATTACTACGTGTGACTACTTGCACTTGGGTAGACGCAACAAGTTTTGGCGCCGTTGCCGGGGAGCGGTGAAGCGAAAAGTAGCACAAGGAAATTCATTGTTAAGGTTTGCGGTTTTAGTTTCCAAAGCTAATTCGGTAAGGCTTATCAAACTCAATTTTTCATTTCTGTTATTTATTTTCATTTTTGGTGTTTTTTTGTTTTAGCTTTTGTCTTAGTTTTTTTTTATAATAAAAAAAAAAAAAGAAAAAAAGAATAGTTTTGTTTTTGTTTTTGTTTGTTTGTTTTTTTGTTTTTTTATCTATTGCTTCTTTATTTTGTTTATGAGATATCGTGATCGGTTTGGTAGATTTGCAAAGAAACCTCAATTTGACCAAATTTCATCACAAATGGCTGAGAATAATAATAATAATAATGAATTGGAAGGGCCCCAAAATGATGAAGATAATCATAGTGTTCATAATGATGAGAATCCACTTGTTAGGACATTACATGATTATTTGCATCCTGCTCGTACAAGTGTGCCATCATGCATCATTTTTCCGTTAAATGGTCAAAATTTTGATTTTAAACCTGGCATGATACAACTTTTACCAACTTTTCATGGAATGGAATCTGAAAATCCATATTCACATGTGCGTGAGTTTGAGGAAGTTTGTGGAATGTTTCCAACACAAGGGTGTAGGCTTGATACAGTTTTGCTAAAACTTTTTCCATTTTCACTGAAAGATAAAGCGAAAACTTGGCTTTATTCTCTAAGGCCAAGAACAATTGGAACATGGCTTGAAATGCAAACTGAATTTTTCAAGAAATTTTTCCCAATTCAAAAGACAAATTCTTTGAAAAGACAAATGACAACATTTTCTCAAAAAGACACTGAGTCTTTACCTCAAGCTTTGGATAGATTTAAAGATTTGTTAATGTTATGTCCTCACCATGGTTTTGAAAGATGGAGGGTGGTAAGTCATTTTTATGATGGCTTAACACCTAAAGATCGAACAATTTATTGAGATGATGTGCAATGGAAATTTTATGTATAAAGATCCTGAAGATGCTTTTGATTTTCTTGATGAAATTGCAGAGAAATCTCAGATTTGGAGCACTCCCAACACATTTGAGCCTAATTCCCAAAAGGCAAAATCTTCTATTAATCCTTCCAGCGGCGGTATTTATCACCTTAAGGAGGAAGATAGTCTCAAAGCTCAATTGGCAACAATGGCTAGGGAAGTTGAAACTCTAAAATCAAAATTGCCTCAAAAAGTTAATTCAATTGCAAGTCAAGAAATTTTTGAGATTTGTGAAGTTTGTGGGGTCATGGGACATGTAACAAAAGAGTGTCCAACACTTCCAGCTTTCAGAGAGATGTTGCATGATCAAGCAAACTTTGTGAATCAATTTAAAAAGCCATCCACTTTTTCTGAAACTTATAATCCAGGATGGAGAAACCACCCAAATTTTAGTTGGAGAAATAATACTAATAATAATGTGCCTCAACAAAAATCTAATTCTTTTTATTATTCTCCACAGGTGGAAGGGCAATCATCGTCATCAAATTTGGAAGATGTTATGAAGCAATTCATGCAAAGCCAAACTGCCACAAATCAAAAGAATGCACAAGACATTGGTGAGATTAAGAGCGCTCTTTCCAAACTTACTTCTTCACTGTCAATTCAAGAAAAGGGTAAATTTCCTTCTCAAGTCCAACCTAATCCACATGCTCAGTTAGAGGTAACTACCCCTTCTTCTTCCTCTGTGAATGAAAATAAGTATGAACATGTGAAGGCTGTCACTACTCTTCGTAGTGGGAAAATAATTGGGAAAGATGATTCAGAAAGAGTTGAAAATAAAAAGTATTCAGAAAAATCCAAAAATAGTGATTCTGAAATTGTTAAGTGCCCTTTTCCTGCTCCATTCCCACAAGCACTTAAGGCTGTAAAGAAAAATCAAAATCCTGAAATTTTGGAGGTTTTTAAACAAGTGAAAATCAATATACCTCTTTTGGATGCTATAAAACAAATTCCTTCATATTCAAAATTTTTAAAGGATTTATGCACTATCAAACGAAAGCACAATGTTGATAAGACCGCATTTTTAACTGAAAATGTAAGTGCAATTCTTCAAACTAATACTCCACCCAAGTACAAAGATCCAGGTTGTCCCACAATTTCTTGTATTATTGGGAATTTTAGCATTGAACAAGCTTTATTGGATTTGGGTGCTAGTGTTAATTTGTTGCCTTACTCGGTTTATAAGCAATTGGGTCTTGGTGAATTAAAACCCACCTCAGTAACATTGCAATTGGCTGACCGTTCAGTCAAAATCCCAAGAGGTATGGTGGAAGATGTGCTGGTTCAGGTAGACAAATTTTATTTTCCAGTTGATTTCATAGTTTTGGATCCTGAACCAGTTGTGCATTCTAGTTCTCAAATTCCTGTTATTCTTGGAAGACCATTTCTTGCTACATCTAATGCTCATATAAATTGCAGGAATGGACTTATGCAACTATCATTTGGGAACATGACACTGGAACTCAACATATTCAACATATGCAAGCAACCCGCAAACAATGAAGAAGACAAAGAAGTTTTCATGATCGAGACAATTGTTCAAAATTGCTTTAATTCTTCTTTTTCTTCTGATCCATTGCAAATTTGTTTAGTAAATGGGGATTGTAATTTTGCACAAGATTTTGAAGTACAATATCTTTGTTCTTTGTTGGATTCTAGAGGTACAAGAACATAACGGTTGGATACCAAAATATGAGGAGCTGCCAACTGTGAGTGATGAGACAAAATCATCAAAAGAAGAAGCCCCAAAGTGTGAATTGAAGCCTCTTCCTGCTGGACTTAAATATGCTTTTCTGGGAGAAGATGAGACCTATCCTGTGGTAATATCTTCTAAACTAGAGCTTTTGCATGAAGGTATGTTACTTAAAGTTTTGAAAGATCATAAGACTGCTATTGGATGGACTTTATCTGATATTAAAGGTATTAGTCCTTTGGTTTGCACACACCAAATTTTTCTTGAAGAAGATGCTAAACCAGTTAGACAGGCTCAACGTAGACTTAACCCAACAATGAAAGAAGTTGTCCAAAAAGAAGTACTTAAACTTTGGGATGCAGGTATCATATATCCAATCTCTGATAGCAAATGGGTAAGTCCTACACAGGTTGTTCCTAAAAAATCAAGAGTCACAGTAGTTGAAAATGATAATGGAGAAATGGTACCAACTAGGGTCACTACTGGATGGAGAATGTGTATTGATTATCGTAAATTGAACTCAGTCACAAGAAAGGATCATTTTCCTTTACCATTTCTTGACCAAATTTTGGAAAGAGTTGCAGGGCATATGTATTATTGTTTTTTAGATGGTTATTCAGGATATTATCAAATTGAGATTTCATTAGAAGATCAAGAAAAAACAACTTTTACTTGCCCATTTGGAACTTTTGCTTTTAGAAAAATGCCTTTTGGTCTTTGCAATGCACCAGCTACATTCCAACGTTGCATGATAAGCATATTTAGTGACATGGTAGAAAAATATTTAGAAGTTTTCATGGATGATATTACTGTGTTTGGTGATTCATTTTCTGATTGTTTATCTAACTTGGAGAATGTTCTTATCAGGTGTAAAGAGAAAAAACTGGTGCTTAACTGGGAGAAATGCCAATTCATGGTCACATCTGGCATAGTACTTGGACACATTGTTTCTCACAAAGGAATTGAAGTGGACAAGTCCAAAATTAATTTAATTGCTAATTTGCCTATTCCTAAAACTGTTAAAGATGTTAGATCTTTTTTGGGACATGCAGGTTTCTACCGGAGATTCATACAAAATTTTAGTGCAATTGCAAGACCATTGAATAATCTCTTGGAGAAAGATGCTAAATTTGATTGGAATTTTGCATGTCAAGAAGCATTTGAGAAATTAATTAAAATGCTAACATCTACTCCTATAATGCAGCCCCCAGATTGGTCCATGCCCTTTGAAATAATGTGTGATGCTAGTGATGGTGCTATTGGAGCAGTGCTAGGCCAAAGAAAAGACAAGAAGCCTGTTGTTATCTGCTACGCAAGCAAAACTTTGAATAGTGCACAGAAAAATTACACTACAACTGAAAAAGAATTGCTTGCTGTGGTTTTTGCATTGGAAAAGTTTAGATCATATATTTTGGGCTCACAAATTGTTGTTTTTACAGATCATTCGGCCTTGAAGTATTTATTGACAAAGAAGGAAGCCAAGTCACGATTGATTAGATGGATTTTGCTTCTCCAAGAATTCGATCTTACAATCAAAGACAAGAAGGGAGTGGAGAATGTTGTTGCAGACCATTTGTCTAGGATATCTTTTGAGGAGCCTTCTGAATATTTTCCTATAAAAGACTCATTTCCTGATGAACAATTGTTTGGTGTTTCTAAATTACCATGGTTTGCTAACATTGTGAATTTTCTTGCTACAGGTCTTATCCCACCTCATTGGACCTCACAAGATAAAAAGAAATTTATGGTTGAGGTGAGAAAATTCTTTTGGGATGAACCGTACCTCTTCAAATATTGTCCAGACCAGGTAATCCGTAGATGTGTTCCTGATGATGAAATATTTAGTGTCATATCTTTTTGTCATTCTGAGGCTTGTGGAGGTCACTTTTCTTCGAAAAAGACTTCGGCCAAAATTCTTCAATGTGGTTTTTATTGGCCTAGACTTTTCAAAGATGTGTATGAGTTTTGCAAGACTTGTCCAAGTTGTCAAAAGTTGGGAAAAATTACTCGACGTAATATGATGCCTCTTAACCCAATTTTAATTATTGAAATTTTTGACTGTTGGGGCATTGATTTTATGGGTCCGTTTCCTCCATCTTTTGGTTACTTATATATCCTTGTTGCTGTGGATTATGTTTCAAAATGGATTGAGGCCATACCATGTCGGAAGAATGATCATAAGACTGTTTTGAAATTTTTGAAAGAAAATATATTGTCCAGGTTTGGTACTCCTAGAGCAATCATCAGTGATGGAGGATCACATTTTTGCAACCGACCATTTGAAGCTTTGATGAAAAAATATGGGATAACCCATAAGATTTCCACTCCATACCATCCACAGACAAATGGCCAAGCTGAACTTGCAAACAGGGAAATCAAGCAAATTTTGGAAAAGACGGTGAATCCAACTCGGAAGGATTGGTCATTGAGACTAACTGATGCTTTGTGGGCATACCGTACTGCATACAAATCACCTCTTGGTATGTCTCCATATAGGCTAGTTTATGGTAAACCTTGTCATTTACCTGTTGAATTAGAACATAAAGCATATTGGGCTATCAAATTGTTTAACTTTAGTCTTGGAGATGCAGGTACCTTGAGAAAACTCCAATTGAATGAACTTGAGGAAATCAGGAATGATGCATATGAGAACTCACGAATTTACAAAGAACGTACTAAAGTTTTTCATGATAAAAATATTTTGAGAAAAAATTTTGAGCCTTCTCAACTTGTTCTTTTGTATAATTCTAGACTTCATTTGTTTCCTGGAAAATTAAGAACTAAATGGACAGGGCCTTTCATTGTTAAAAGAGTTTTCCCATATGGGACTGTTGAAATTGAGGATCCCAAGAATGGAAATATTTTTAAAGTTAATGGTCAACGACTTAAACCTTACTTGGGGAGATGTGTTCCAGAAGACGAGACAGTTTCTTTGAACGATCCTGTTTACCAGGATTGATTGGACTTCCCTTAGTCCATCTGTTGTATATAATTAGTTTATAAATTTTCGTTCACTTGAAAAAAAAAAAAATTCGACATTTTTGTTTTTTTTGTTTTGTTTTTACACTAACATGTTGCAGGCTTTCACTTTGGATGTCAATTCTCAGGTAACGCTACCCTCTTCTTTTTATTATGCTTATATGTTTAAACATTGAGGACAATGTCAGTCTTTGGTTGGGGGTGGAGAAGATGTGTTGATTGTATTATTTTCTTGTTGCAACATGTTAGTTTTCCTTGCGTTTTTTTTTGTTTTGGTTTTGTTTTTTTTTTCTTTTCATTTATTTTGTTTATTTTCGTTATTTATTTTGAAAAAAAAAAAAGTGTTTATGAGGTTAGTGCACTGTGTTGTTTGTTTTTCATAGTCTGCCCTGACAAGATTGCATTGCACTTAGATTTATTTGATATTCATGAATGATTTTAAGATTAAGAACATTTGAACGATATGATAATTATCCCACTTTTGTGTCTTTTTCATTTATTTTCTAGTTAGTGGATGATTCATGAGTTATACTTTGACAATTTACACAAGCACATTAACACTTTTTGTGGGGTAGAAAGTTAAAAACCAATTATGCTTAATCTTTTGTCTTTGGTAAACTTGGACGACCTTGCTTTTGACTCATCTTGGTTAAAAAAAAAAGTTGTTTATGAAATAATAGTGTTCTATTCAAGCTTCTACTTAGTAACCGGGCCTCTTGCCTAATCAGCAGTGAGTGTTCGCGTCAAACAGTGAAGTTCTGGGTGTGAATAATTTTGTGTGGCTAGTTTAGTTTCGTAGCCTTTTTAACTCGAGTTAGTAAGTTCTTAGGGGTGTCTCTACACCTAGTGCCTTAAAGCCTTTTTGGTTTGAGAGTCGCTAGCCTAACACTCGCTATATGGGTTAATTAGAAAGCTTAATGGAGCTAAGCATTGCTCAGCCCACATAAAGAAAAAAAAAGTATATTTATAAAGAATAAAAAAATACCTTGGTTTGTTTCTTGCAAGGGAGTTTGACAACTCTTGATATCAAAAGGTTGGTGTGATTGGAATTTCGCTAATGCCACTCAATTGTGTTGGGTCACTTTACACAAAAGGAAACATGTGAAAAGTTTACTAGCTAATTATAAATGATTTGGACTTCGAGGTGGGATTAACGTGAAATGTTAAATAAGTGTTCTCTCTTTTAACGTTGTTTATGAATTGAAAATTTGGACTTTGTGCTTTGTCTTTTTGGTTGATGACAGATGTTGAAATTATTTTTCAAATTTTATTCTATCTCATGTTTTTGAATAATTGTGCTAGCCTCATACTTGATGTTTGTGGGTATCATCCCTGGAAACCCTCACGAGACTATAACTCGTCCTTTAGGGGTAACCTAAGGGTTTAAAGGCTTGTTGCATACGCTAAATGCAATCGTATCCCGCGAAAGTGGCTTAGCTGTTTTAGTTGTTTTTATTTATCCTATTTATTTTATTTTGTCATTTTTACTTAAATTTGAATTTCTTTTAGTTGCTTGAATTGCTAGGGACTAGCAATAAGCGGGTTGGGGGTTGTGATGAGAGTCTCAAATTACATCTTTTTAATATTATTTTGGAGACTTTATGATATAATTTTGGCTTAATAAACATAATTTCACTTGTTGTTACATTTTATTCTCACCAATTGGATTCATGAATTTTCTATATTAATTTGGTGAACTTATTAGGTAAATTTATCTTTTGTAGGAAGTTGGAAAGCCAAAAGATGAACATACATTTGTCCAAGTTCAAGCCAGGTGTGAAGAAAATTGTTGGTGGATTTTATTGAAGAATTGATTGTGAGATTATTGTGATTATAAAGAAGGAAAAGAGAAGACAAAACCGTTGAAGCTAAAGAGCCTATTTCATGTCATTCATAGCCATTTAACGGCCACTACCTCACCGTTATTTCTTTTCCACCAACTCTCCACCATCATCACATGCTTAATCCAATGAATCTCTCACTTAGACCCTTCATTACCTACCACGAATGTATTAACTTCCCGTTCACCTCATTGACTACTATAAATCACCCATCAACTTATTTGGCTAGGGATCCAGACGACAGATTTCTTTATCCATTTCATTCAAAATTTAGTTATGTTTTCCTTTGTAATGAGTTGCTAAAACTCTAGCTAAGGCTAAAGGGAATGTCCTTTGAGTAAGTTGTGAATTGTTCTTTAATCCAATATACGGTATGAATTGCTGAATTCTTTTATTTTTGGTTGTTCAATATTTTCATATCCTTTTATTTTGATTGATGTTAAGTGCTACTATCTTTTCATGAGTTCAATTGTATTTTTCTCATTGTTAAGAACTGACTTAGCATGCTTTTAAATTAAAAGATTAGATATTAAGCAACTACATTTTCTGAACAATCATTAATAAAAGATAACATTGAAAAAGTAAATTGGTTTTAATTTCTTTATCTTCCGGTTAAAGTTTCTCAATGATAATTTTAATCGAGTTTAATTTGGATTAAAGAGCATGAAACATATTTTGCTTGAAGAATTGAACCTTGATGCCTTAGCATTTCCATTATTGATATTTCATTTTTAAACTCAATTTCTACAACAATCAAATCAAATTACTTGTTCATTTTACTTGTCACTTTTATTTTGGTATTTTTGATTATTTCTTTGTGTGCAGATATTTGCCTACCTGCTCCTTGAGGATACGATACTTGGACTTCCAAGATTATTACTACGTGTGACTACTTGCACTTGGGTAGACGCAACAGTTTTCCAAGTTTACAAATGGAAACTTAATTATACCACTTTCTAGTTTCTCTTTGATGAAGTGTTGATCGACTTCCACATGTTTGGTACGGTCGTGTTGTACCTGGGTTATGTGCTAACTCGATGGCAGCTTTATTGTCACAATATAGGTTTGTGGCATTCACTTGTTTAATGCCAAGATTCTTTAGCAATCTTCGCAACCAAAGCAATTCACATACTCCTTGAGCCATTCCTCTAAACTTAGCTTCAGCATGGATCTTACTACAACTCTTTGTTTCTTACTCCTCCAAGTAACTAAATTGCCACCCACAAATGTAAAATATCCAGAAGTTAAGTGTCTATCTGTGATACACCCTGCCCAATCAGCATCAGTGTATCCTTCAAGATCCATAGGTGTATGTTTGGAGAACATCAATCCTTTTCCAGGGGCAGTCTTCAAGTATCGCATTATCCGTATTACTCCATTCATGTGTGCTTCACTTGGTTGATGCATGAATTGGCTTACCACACTCACAGCATAAGCTATGCCAGGGCGTGTGTGGGATAGATAAATCAATCGCCCAACTAACCTTTGATACCTTTCTTTATCAGTAGGAGCTTGATCTGGATACATTCCCAATTTGTGATTCTGTTCAATAGGTGTGTCAGCTGGCTTGCAATCCAGGATTCCTTTTTTCTGTCAACAAATCTAACACATACTTTCTTTGGGATAAAAATATGCCATGTTTAGATCTAGCAACCTCAATGCCAAGAAAATATTGTAACTCACCCAGTTCCTTCATCTCAAATTCACTTCCAAGGAGCTTCTCTAGATTCTGCATTTCTTCATTGTCGTTACCAGGAACCACCATATCATCTACATAGATGATCAGGGCCGTAAGCTTTCCACCACGATGCTTTAAGAACAATGCGTGATCTGAGCTACTCGGAGTGTACCCAAATCGTTTCATGGAATCAGGAATCTCCCAAACCAGGTTCGAGGTGATTGTTTTAGCCCATAGAGAGATTTTCTCAGCTTGCATACGGTATTAGGACCAGATGTCATAGGAATCCCTGGTGGTGGATCCATATATATTTCTTCTTGTAAGTCCCCATGAAGAAAAGCATTTTTTACATCATATTGCAGTAGTGGCCAGTCAAGATTTGCAGCCAAGGATATGAGAACACGTACAGTGTTGATTTTGGAAACTGGTGCAAACGTCTCCTGGTAGTCAATTCCATATGTTTGTGTATATCCCTTGGCCACTAATCGAGCTTTGTATCGGTCTATGGATCCATCAGCTTTGTATTTAACAGTGTATATCCATCGACATCCAACTGGTTTCTTCCCATGTGGTAAAGGAACCATTTCCCATGTAGAATTCTTTTCCAAAGCTTCCATTTCAATTGCCATTGCTTCAGTCCATCTAGAATCTGCCAGCATCCTGCCATTTACTTGGAACACATTCAGTAGATAATTGATTGATAAATGATGCATATGACTTTGACAATCTATGAGTGGACACATGGTTATTGATGGGGTATTTAGATTTAGCATTAAGGTCAGGACAATATTGAGGTTTAGGTTTTCCGCTAGTGGATCTAGGTGGAAGTGTATATGGTGCAACATTAGGTGGTTTAGTGGTTACCTCAAGTACTTCTTCATCACTAGACGAATGATGCGATGGCAGGGCAGGAGGGGTTGTATTTTGTAGTTGATCATCAGGGGCATCTGGATCACCTTCTGCTTCCATAGTCTCAAGGTCTTCACTGAGGTCAGGACTTGGACAGATCATAATTTTCTTCAGAATTTTCAACTCTGTGAAAAAGCGACCGGTCGTAAATGTGTCGCGATTGGTCGCATGGGACACTTCGCGACTGGTCGTCAATGGATCGCGACCGGTCGCCTGGGGCACTTGATGAGAATCTTCAACTCTGTGTAAAAACGACCGGTCACAAGTAGGGTGGCGACGGTCGCCTCGGGTACTTCTCCATTTTCTTCAGCATTTGTTTCGATATTCTCTTCAAATGACAAGTCCTTCTCTTCACTCCCCCTCTCCCCTGAAGAGAAGGGGTCTTGGAAACCATAAAGTAGGCCAAATCTTCATGAAAAGTGGTATCCATAGTGACAAATATTTTTTGAGTAGGAGGATGGTAACACTTGTATCCTTTTTGATTCAAGCCATATCCAATGAACACACATCGGAGGGCACACGAATCCAGCTTACTCCGTTGATGAGAAGGAACATGAGCATAAACAACGCAACCGAACACACGAGGAGGCAACTTGAGAATGGTAGGAAGAGAGATGTGATGAGCCAAGGTATCTAGTGGAGTTTGGAAATTCAGAACGCTACTAGGCACCCGATCAATCACATAGACTGGAGAGAGGAGAGCATGACCCCATAAGTGATGAGGAACAGATTTATCAAGCATATAGGCATGGGCAACTTCAAGTAATTGGCGATTCTTTCGTTCGGCGACACCATTTTGTTGTGGAGTGAAGGGTGTGGAGGTTTGATGGATGATGCCTTGGTCCTTGAAGAATTGAGCCAAGGCACCATTCACATACTCCCCACCATTGTTAGACCGAAACACTTTGATGGATGCTTGGAACTGAGTGGTGATCATAGCATGAAATTCGCGGATTGTGGTGGTAACATCACTTTTATGGGCGAGCAAATATACCCTTGTCATGCGGGTACAGTCATCTATAAATGTAACAAACCACCTCTTGTCAGGAGAAGAGACTTTAGCATGGCCCCAAACATCGGAGTGAATCAACTCAAAAGGAAATTCTGTTTTACTATCACTTGAGGGAAATACAGTGCGATGGCTCTTGGCCAACACACACGTTTCACACTTAAACTAGAATCAACCAAGCCTTGGAATAAAGATGGAAACAACCGTCGAAGGTAGCCAAACGATGGATGTCCTAAGCGACGATGCCATAGCCAAATCTGTTGTTGAGCACGTGAGTTTTGAACATGGACAGCTCGTGGTGGTGATGAGACCATTAAGGTATGCAACCCCCCTCTCCGTTTATCATGCCCAATCGTCTCGTGAGTCGTAAGGTCCTGAAACTTACAATGAGAAGGATAGAATGTGGCATAACAATTATGTGAGTCAAGGAATTTCCCAACAGACAACAAATTGCATTTAATAGAGGGGACAAGTAGTGTATGAGGTAAGGAGAATTTAGGGGAAAGTGATATAGTCTCTTCTCCATCAACATTAGAAGGAGCCCCATTGGCACTAGTGATGTAAGGATAATGAGATTTAGGAGATAAGGTGGAAAAAACAGTGAAGTCAAAAGTCATATGATCAGTGACACCAGGATCAATTATCCATGTAGTAGAGCGTGTACCTGAGTCGGGGAGTAAGGCAGGGGATGAAGACTCACTGGTAGTCATGACATAAGCAGTCTTGGGTGCCATGTTGCGGGTCTTGTGTGAAAGTATGGATACGTAAATGCAGCGGAAGATTTCAAGAACACAACAGGGGTATAACAGAACCAAGCAACCAAAGGAACACAAGTTTGAATTATGCAGGGACAAGGTTAAGTAGAGACAAGGTTTAAGCAAACAAGCTTAGAACTTCAGCAAACAAGAGCACAAATTAGGCTTGTGATCACAACCAATTTTAAGGCAAGGCAGAGTATGAGATAAGAATGATATAACAGCAAATTATAGGCAAGGATAGGTAGAGATTAGGCAAGAACAAGGTTATGCAGAGGCAACCAAAATCGATTGCTCTGATACCATGCCAAAGATAGTGTAATTGAGAGAGTAGGGAATGTGAAATGAGAGAGATATTGCAGAGAATGCAAATCAGAATTTGTATTACTAACATAGAGTGATTGATATATACAATTGTTCCTAGCTAATTATTAGTTACAAACAATACACAAAACATGGAGGGAAACATGGAGAGTTTCCATCCCTAAAACATGGAAATGAAAACAAGGAAAAGTAGGAGAGGTGGTAGACAAGCCTTTTAGGGATGTCTATGTCTTGTCTTTGTCTTAACTAACATTGTCAACAATCAAGAGAGGAGGTTGCTCATATTTGTGTTGTTGCGTTGGAAAGCCCCTATGCATCTGGCAAGACATTTGAGGTCACAGCCCAACTTATGTCCCTTAATTGTGTGTTGTGTGCTGTGGCTGTAATTTGCTATTTTTGGAAGTTAAAAGCTTTTGCAGATTCTGAGATGCTTATAAACTCATTTGCAGGTTAAAAGTGTTGTGCCATTCAGTGAGCCATTTACAGTGGACCCTCAAAATCCAACCCCTGAGAAGGACTACAATGTTTACTTTAAAACTTTGAAAGATGGAATTACAGGAAATGAAATCCTCGAAAAAGATCTTGTACCAGTGTAATGATTTGCATACATAGAGCTCTAATTTCAACCTTAAATCTGTAAGTATAATGGAGCTTAATATACTTCCATTTTTCATTTGAGATAATTCTCTCAGCAATGAGTCAATGACTAATGAGAAGAAAATCAGTCAATATATATATATATATATACATAAATTCTCTTATGCGGACATCCGGACGTTATTATTGTGCGGACGCCGTGTATTTTGTACTACCCCTTTCTATTTTCCTGCCTGTTTACAATAGGATCCGCATGATAATAACGTGCGGACATCCGGATAAGAGAATAACTGTATATATATATATATATAGGGGGCGGATCCATGGCACCATATTTTTGACACAAGTTTTGACACAATTTTTGGGCCATTAGATTACTCTACTTTCAATGGTTGAGATTAAACCCCACGTGACAAGTAGTTTTAAATGTTTAAATAGACAATCATTAATTTTATTTTCTCTCTCATAAAAATAAAAGAAATGATTTTCTCTCTTCCCTTTTTTCTTGGAGACGTAATCCCAGCTGCCTCTTTAATATCAAATATTTATTAAGGTGTAATATAAAAACTAAAGGCCCAAACCGTGAAGAGTCTCATTCAGTTTCCCCTTCTTCACGCACATGCATATGTAGCCATCAATTCATCTTCGGTAGTTTTTTCTTTTATGTCAAAGCGCAATTTATCCTATCTTAATACAGATGTTGTATCATCAAAATGTTGCAATCATAGTTGTAGCCAATTTCTGGAATGGTAAATGCCCAGTTTATTAAGCTCATGATTCACAACAATCTCTAGCTCAAAGAAAATGCCCAGTATATTGTATCACCCCGACCATGCCAGGTGCCATCTTGGACATTGTTCATCCTCAATGTTCTAATATTCCTGTTCACATTGTAAGAATATTGTCCATAAGTTTTCAATCATAAGAATCTTAATCAAAATTAAGCCATTTGTCTACTTTCAATGATCAAAAGAATTTCAATAGTTCCAAAAGGATAGCTTCCAGTCATAGAACATCATTTTTAATCATGAATGGTGATTCAAATTAAAGAAGTTCTAAGCTCATCTAATTGGTAAAAGTGAAGGTTGATCAATAGAACTTGCCTTCTTCACAAGATAATCAACAAATGTTGTGGCATCAAATTTTCACTTTGCATTCTCTCTCTATTAAAACGATAAAAGTTCTTAATGAAAAAAAAAACAGTAATAGTCAAAATTTTCAGATATGAGAAGATTAAAATCCCTAAATCAAACCCTCACAAAAAGACGGAGGTCTTTTATGGTTTCATGAAAGAGAGGGAGGGAGGAGACTCCTGTTGCAGATAGAGAGAGAAAAAAAGAGAGCGATGTTTTTTCTGGTCTCATGAGAGAGAGAGAGAGAGAGAGAGAGAGAGAGAGAGAGTGTGTGCGAGAAAGAAGAGAGATTACCAAGAAAAAGGGAGGAGAGAGAAAATCGTTTCTTTTATTTGTATGAGAGAGAAAATAAAATTAATGATTGTCTAATTAAGAAATTAAAATTACTTGCCATGTTAGGTTTAATCTCAACCATTGAAAGTAGAGTAATCTAATGACCCAAAAATTGTGTCAAAAACTGTGTCAAAAACATAGTGCAACGGATCCGCCCCCATATATATATATATATATATATTCTCTCTCTCTCTCTCTCTCTCTCTCTCTCTCTCTCTCTCTCTCTCTCTCTCTCTCTCTCTCTCTCTCATTGCAGGTGTATATACTCGTAGCAGATGAAAAAAGCAGAGGCTTCTACAGGAACATACATAAGCGACCAAGATTATAAAGTTATGTAGGACAAATCTACATGACTTAAAATGTTTCACCTGAGATGATAGGTTCTCACTTTCAAAAGGCTATAGCCTTGATCACGATGAGGTACAAACCTCCTGATTATGTATAGACGTTTGAAATTTTTTTTCAATTTTGCTGTATAGTATTATTTTCTTTTCTACATATGAGTAGCTTATATAATGTTTTCTAATGATTTTAAAAATATACAAAGATAAATTATTGTACATGTGTTTGGCCTTGAATGTTATGTTAAAGACTGTTCACCCATTTTGATTTGGTTCCTGTGATGGTAGGGTAAAATTCCTCATTAACCTGAAAACCATTTGTGGTTGACAAGTCAACTTTCTTTCGTGTGCGAGCATGCCACTGTTAGCAGTAAGAAACCCTAACAGACTTTAAAAAAATGAAATAACGTGCACCCCAAGTTACTGACTTCAAACAAGTGATTGTGAATTTGGGTGAGGAATATCTCCCAAGTAAGTTCTTTTCTTGCCTTAGATTGGTGAGGACTTCAGAATTTATCACAGGAACAAGAACTGGTAGTTTTGGCCAAAATACAAGCTGGAAGATAAATCAAACTGTTTGAAATGAAAACTACCTATTGCACGTTATTAAAACAAAAGAAAAGCTGCCAAGTCTGGAAGAACAAAACATGGGACTTTGACTTCTGCCTGGTTTGGTGAATTGGGCTGGACTGGATATATCTATACTGGAATTGCACGTCAGGATTTTTCAACTGATGAGGTTCAGTTGGAAATTCGAATACCAATGTTGAGATTGGCAGAACTTTAGTCCGTTCCTGGCCATGGAGAGGCTTGCTGGATGGGCATAATTGATATTTCTTCAGTTTGGATTGGATTGGAAATGGCTAGATTGACGATTGCTGATTTGGGGCTGCACCACAATATCTGTTATGCTTGATTATGAATCAACCAAGAGCTATTCTGGCAATCCTGAGCACTCGAAGCATCCCTGGAAATTTGTTGAGGTTTACATATTGTGAAAAACCCGAATTCTATTTGATTCGGCTTATGCTGAGCCAAATTTGTAACAAGAGAAGTCTTGTTTCCTTTGTGAATTGTTTCTTTGAATTGAAATGACCCAAGTTCTGTTGTTTTGCTTAAGGGCTGGATGAATTTTCAAATTGAATGGCTTGATTGCTTCAGAGTTGAAGGCTTTTGAGATTTGAATGACTTTGTTTTTTCGAATTTGTCAATATAATTTGAGAGTTTTTGTCTTAATTGAATTTTTGGTTGTCCTTGAATACTGGGTGGCAGATCTTTCAAAAAGATTTTCCTTTTCCAATGCCACAAAAAAGGGGAAGTTATTATTCTGGCAGAGAAGAACCATCAATAGTCTCACGTCTCCAGTTTTATTTCTTGAAAAACACATCATATTCCAATGTAGAGCCCTCTATGGATATAGAAGGGCAACTTGGTTGTCCTTTCCTTCTGGTCATTTTGAATGGTTTATGGGGAGTGTTCTTCTGGTTAACTTGCTTCCATTAACTCCTCATCACTTCCTTAGTTGAAAATTTTGACTTTCAACATCACATGGGCCTCCTTTTTGAAAAAAAAAAAAATCCAAAATATCTGCTTTGATTTGACTTCAGATCAACGGTGGTG
>CM031917.1:30059545-30143341 GCA_018703695.1 Prunus fruticosa
ACCTCCCCTTGGATATGTCGCAAGCCAGGTACCCTTGGTGGGGTGTGCCGTAGGCCCTTGATGGGCAATCTACGCGCGTGAGACTTATTTCAGCAGCACGCGCAATGTGCTGCCGGGGTGTGTGCTGTGGAGCAATAGTCCCCCAGTTAGGCGGCTTAACCGTAGTCACATGGTAATGTGGTGCTATCCTGTGGTTTAGCCAAACAATTCCCTAGATGGATTGTTTCCCTGATACTTAATAATGATGTAGTGAGTATGTATGCGTGTATATATATACACGCATACATACTCACTACACACACACATATATTTTTATACTTATATATTTATAAGGATCCTTTCTTGCATATTGTATTTTTGCAAGCAAATATATGTCTAAAAAGGGGTTTGTTAAATGGAAAAATGTCCAATTTGATTATTGTATTATATGCTATATCTAGTTTATGGGATTACAATGATTTCAAATTCAAGTATACTTTAATAATGGATTTCATAGCATGGTTTTACATCGTTTTTATAAAACGGTGGGGGTTAGTAAGTTCGATTATAACTATGTTCAAACTTTATTTTTGTCCACTCATACTTCTTGTTTTGCGCTCCCCAAGTCGTAGCTTGATGTGACTCGCGCAACCAAACTAAGTCTCTCTCTTCCCATGCATCGACTTTCTTGTAGGATATCTTGTTGTTTATTTCTTTTCAAAAAATACTTGGGTTGTGTAAACTAAAGAGTATCTTAGATTGCTATGATATTGCCCATGTAGGATTGAATTTGAGACTGGAGGCCTATGTCGTAAAATGTGTGCTTTAGCATTGTGTGTGCTGCCAGTTGAATTTTTTTGACTGCTTCGTTTGCAGTGTTTGTAGTCTTGGCCCATCTTCTTTGTTTCAGGGAAGAGGGTTATTTTAGTAAGTGGGCCCGGTATTGATTAAATGTCGAACAAACAACAAGGTTCGTCACGGATTCCAAGGGAAAATCTGGGTGAGTCCCGTTATTAACTCTTTAATTAATTTTTTTCCTTAACAAACTAATCTAATTAATTGACTTAATTGATTCCAACATCTTCCATTGTTATCCAAATTACAAACTTATGGGTGTGCGATTTAATGGGTTCTAATTAGTGAGGCTGTGTACGATCTCAAATTCTTTCTTAATTGACTGTGAATTAAAATCCCCTTTTAATTCTCCCTTTCATGACGACCCAGTTCCTGAATGTCCTTAGGACTTCTACAAACCGTTAGTGACATTTAGTAACATGTCACGACCATGTTAATATAGAATATATTATGAGAACCCATTTAGTTGGAATTACAACGCAATTTGATCCTTCTCTATTTCCCAATGTCCTTGATCTCTCATTAAGAGGATACAAAATTCATGTCAAATCTCTAATATGATCGTTGTTGGCTATATGATTCAATATGAGCACAATTAGAAGACTCTTTCTTAATTTTGCTAGTATGTTTGTTTTCAATTATGTTATGACAGGACTCGAGCCAAATTCCACTTTGGAATCTGTGCCAAACCCTGTGCGTATCCGACACCTAGCAGGTGTCGGGCACATTTGACCAAATTGCCCTTCTAACTAAAATTCAAAATTTCTTTAGGGTTTGACTTTTGCCAAAAATTCGGCAGAGTCTCCTCTATAAATTGCTCGTTTCTCAAACTTTTTCACCTGTACAACATGCAATTCAAATATCCACAACTGTTCAGCATGCACAATGTTAGAATTCACACAATCCAACATCCAAACGTTGTGGCCACATGCCTTATAGAAAACCCTAGGGAAATTTTAGAGCATGCTAATTCAGTTAATTTACAGAAGTAGTACGGATGCATGAGAATATCCTACATAGTGGAAAGGATAAGTGGTGGGTGATGACCGCCCTGTGGTAGTGCTCTGGTACACGACTTTTGCCTGGGGGTGCAAAACATTAAAAGTGTAAGTGGACAAAAGAATGTTTTGGAAAATATAATATCAACATATTAACCCCGCTGTTAAAACATTTAGAAATTCAATTATAACCATGTCCTATATTCGTACAAAAATCAAGCATGTGTATCTATATACATATAACCGATTATGCATTCAGTCAAATCATCAAAACCAATTGAAAGCATTGAAAGGTGATAATTCCTTTCCACCTAGGTGTACCCATCATAAATCCGTCAATTCCATGATTTTCTATTTAATTCCCACATTATACTATCAATTCCTTATGTCACATAATGTGACACATCCTCGCAGGTCTCGGTAATACAAAGTCAACTCGAGCCACATTCCTTGCAAAACTCAGGAGACCCTTGGTCAACCTGAGCCACATTCCTCGCTCCTCACGATCTGGATATCCCTAAGACTCGTGGGGCAACTATCAAACAAGCGCTGACTCAACCGAAGGCAACTAAGATGTACATGGACATCGATATATTTGAAGGCAACATTTTGGGTACTTATGGTGGTTTAAAATACAAGCCTTTCTTGGAAAATTATAAAACTATTTCTCATTCAATCCTTAAACCCTGTTGCCATTTTCTTTTCTACTTTCCAAGCCATTCTCATTTAATCATAAACAAAATTTATAAAAGTATTTGAACTCAAACCTTATACTTGGAAAGCGAAAGCCATACACAATTCCTTAACTCAATCATGAAAAATCCTTCAGAATCGTTCTCAAACTAAATTCGAATATGCATAAAATACTATTTAGAAAACTGGAATCATAAATTATCAATTCCATAAGCAAAACGATTAATAACCACAGTTCAATAATTTCTTAGAACTATTTAGAAAATAAATGTCCACTCACTGGGCATCTGAGCTAGCCTACCCTTCGAGGGTCCTTCCTGCAGAGTTCAACGAAGCCTGAGTACCTATTTAAGCGATTAAAATATTTAATTAATAAAATAGCTCAGCCACAAGTATTTAAGCAAAACCCTGACCCCCGGCCTTAAATGTGTGTGTACGTAACTTAAGAAAGTTCCTTGGCCCATTTCCAACAATTCTGACAAGTGGAATGGTCTGAAAGACTCGAGATAAAATAAGCGATTAAATTCCCATATTGGTCATTCCGGTCCCCCATGGGGTCCACGACCTTTGATTGCTAATCTGAGAGTTCCAATAGGTTCAAGACAATTTACTAAACATGCCCTACAAGTTTGATCCGAATCGAACTATTCGGATTGCTCACGATCGCACGATCGGACGGTTATTGTTTACCTAAACTTTGAATTATTGAATCGGAGTATCTGGGACTCCGATTCTTGATTCGCGAATTCCTACACTATCCTAGAGGTGCCTAGATCAACATATTTGAAAATGAAGTCGATCCAACTATCCGAACATATTGAACCTAGATAACGCCTTAATATGCGATATCCGAATCGACAGTCAAACAGGTAACCAAATTGAAATCCAAGCATGCTTTCGTGCTCAAGACGACACGGGGATCATTTTAAGATCAAAAGGGCCACCCAACTCTGGCCCATGCCCTGCCACACTCACGGGCAGCGCGTGAGTGTTGGAGAAATTTCGACGACTAGAAAATCTCTCAACCATCGGTCAAGACCTATACCTACACATTCATAACAACAAGTGGAGCAACTTTTGTTCTTGGACAACGATCAAAAAGTGGCTGGAACTTGCCCGAAATTTGAGCTAAAAAACAACTGAAATTTGAGCTAAAAAATAGCTAAAATTTAAGCGATAAAACGAGTTCCAAAACGCAGAAAATCGATCCTAAACAACCCAACCATTAGCTAGAACACATTGAGAGGATAAAAAGCATACCTGGATTGACATATTTGGTGGCCGGAATTGTCAGAAATGACGACGAATTTTTTTGACAAAATCAAAAATTTGTCGAGCTACCGCCAGCGAAGGAGTGGCTGGGCTCGGAGAAGAAGGGATGGGTCAGAAAGAGGAAGTCGAGACGATTCTAACGGAGTAGGTCTTGTGGCCAACGGTGGTCAGACAGAGGAGTTGTCGGCCAAAGAATGGTCGGGGCTGTGTTCGCGAAAGTGAGAGAAAGGGAGGTCACGGGAGGGAGAGAGAAATGAAGGAGAAAAGAAAAAAACTGACTTCAAAATATTTACAGTTGTGCCACTGTACTTCCATTGATCGTAACTTCTTCGTTATAACTCTTATTTGAGCCCACTACGTGTCTACGAACTCGTTTCGACGTGCTCTTCGCAACGGTATTACTCAAATTCCCAATTCCTTTCTGAATAAAAAGTCAACTTTTAAACTCATTAAAATATTCTTGAGGTAAATTTATCTTTTACTTAAATAAATTAATAATTAAATATTAATTTAGGATCGGTTTATTACATGTTAAAACTTTGTTTTTGTCCACTCACAATTTTCTATTTTGTGCCCCCCAGGCAGGTAGCTTGACGTCATTCGGAACAACCAAGCCGAGCCTTCCTCTTCTTGTGCCTTGACTTAATTGTAGGACACTTATTGTCCATTTCCTTTGAAACTTTTACTTTGGTTGTTTAATTGGAGATTCTTAGATTGCTCTGTTATTACCCATGTAGGGTTGAATTTAAGGCCAGAGGCCTATTCTGGAAACTGTGTGCCTATTGCATTGTGCATGCTGGCAGTTGGTATCTTTCTGTGCTATTTTTGGCTGGTTGAAATTTTGGTAAAGTCCATTTTTCAGAGGAGACTCAGCTGAAATTTCAGTAGAAGACTCAACCCCTTTTCCTTTGTTTCAGAGAAGAGGATGTTTTTAGTAAGTAGGCCCGACATCAGTTAGATGTAGAAAAACCGTAGGGTTCGTCATGGATTTAGGAGGAATTCGAGGCGGATCCTGTCAATGGAGGCAAATGAATATACAACAAGAGATCTCTAATCTCTTCAAGGAAAGAAAATACTCCAACGATATGATTGATGAAATCTCTGTGCAGAGTAGTGGATAAGATTTGAAAGTAAAAGTTTTCAAATCTTAGCAGGATAATCGTATAAAGGAATAATTCGCATTAGGATATTTGACATTAGATTCCATTATCTAATAATGTGAATAAGGAGTATTGTATAAGAGAAAGATTTAATTGCTCAGTCATTCCAATTCAAATAGGTTCTTGCCTACACCTAATTAGCTCGGATAACCATGAAATGTTGCTAGGAGTCAAGCATGGTATGTGGAAGTTCTGAAGGGTTCAATCATAATTGATCTTCACTAACAGGAAGAATTAAATAGTGAGATTTAACTCACAAGTCAACTCAGAGAAGTTGAGTCTACCCACTCTCTGCCTAGAGAAAGACTAGCTCCTAAGTTCTCTAGGTTGATTTCTCTTCATCTCTAGTCCATTTTGGTGTGGTGAGGTAGAGGACTTCACTCTTGGAGTCTTGGGTTGTGAGAAGAGGAAGAAAAGAAGACCTTTTCCTAAAAAGGTGTTCATTCTTGGCTTGTCCAAAAAATAGTCTTCAAGAGTAAAAACCTATCCTTTCTCTATTTTCTATTTTTTTTGCGCAAAGAGACTAGATCATAAGATGCTTGGGTTAAAATGAAAAAGTTTTAGCTCAACTAGAATAAGTATAATTAATCCGTCATTATGAATGTTTTGGCTAAATTCATTCCAAGAGTCATTAAATGCAAAATGTTTCCTTCAATATCTACTCTCACAGCGAGGGGCGGTCCTACGCCAAGGGCAGAGTAGGCTGCCGCCTACTCTAATTTTTCCCAAATAAATAATTACCCATATAAAATCATGTGGGGCCCACTTTAGAAGTACACTGCCGCCTACTCTATTATTAAGATATATGATTTATACCCCACTTCAAAAGTACGATCATGTGACTCCTAGACTAAACAAGTGGGAAAGTAAAAATAAAGAGAAGAAAAACATGGTTTGTACCTATTATTATTTTGTATGACCTTTTGACATAAATTGTTAAAAATTTATCCTTTTTTTTCTCTTTTCTTGGCACAAACACATATCACACTTTTTTACTGCTTGTCAGTTTTTCTCTCAAACTCCATATCAAATTTAATTAATTTAATTAATTTAATTAATTTAATTACAGTTTGTTAATCTTTCTCTTGTTTTCTCTCTACCTATGTTTTTTTAGTTTGTGAAATTTTGATTTCTTCTTTCTATTGATTTTATTGGGCTTTTAGAGATATTTGCTAATCGCTATTCAACTCTAAGTATGTACTTGTCTATTCCTTATAAATTTTCTTGCTGAGTATGTAATTGTATGTCCCTTTGTTGCAATTGTGAACTTGTGAACTTGTGCTGGTGAATTTTAATTTTATTTTATGATTTCAAAATATGAAAACTAGTCGAGGACAATTATGATTGTAATGAATAGATATTTTTTTTTTTTTGGGTTTTTGTATGTCTTGTGAGAATTTGAATTTTTATTGTTTATATGTTGTGAGAAGCCCCCACACATATGAAAACTTTGTTTGGTATAGAGATTTATATTTGAGGGTAAGGCTTAGCATGTTACTCATGTCTAGTTATGTGTATATGTTTATGTGTATTAATAAAATTCACTCGTACCGTCGAGTTTTTAGCATAAGCTTCGCCTACTTGACTTTTGAATCCTGGATCCGCCACCAGTATACATCCTTTTGGCAAAAGTGGCACATGGACAATTAGACCCAGTTTCAACTGACAAAAACTGCAAGCTAAGAACGTATCACTTAGAATTGGCAAGTAATCACATATTGCTTACAAGCAAAGTCAAATTTCTGAGATTAGATATGATTTCAGTCAATCACAATCAATTCAATCCTAATTAACCTAGGCCAAAGGCTTTATAAAACGGACGTCGTACGTCTAATTAAGGGACCTACAATTTTTTCGAAAGACAACTCAACAAAATCTTTTTCAACAAACAACTCAACACAATCCTTTCCAAAGAACTCAAGACTTTTGTATGATTTCTTTGCTTGCATTCTCATATTCCAAGCCTTCTCGAGCCTTATGTGGCTTAGATATTCGAGGTTTGATAATAGCTTTGCCAATTCTGACATTAGTATCAATTTTCAATTTATCTTTATCAATTGAAGGTGGAGTTTGAAATTGGTGGTCAGGGGTTTGACTCCCTTTAATATTATTTTGGGGTTCTTTGATCTAAGTCCAAAACGATTAGCTGTCATTGGGTCTAGTCCTCATGTTTTTGGTTTTAGATGCAGGTCCTTTGACATTTATTACTTTTTTGTTGTGTCGATTTTATCCTTTAAGGTAAATAAGGAAAACACATTGAAAATCTAAATTTAATGCATTATTTCCTTGAAATTGAATTCCAAATTTTGAATTTTGAATTTTTTTTCCTTGATAATATTCCTAATATATAGATAAAATACAATTTAATCAATAAAAAGTAAAGACTCATATATTATACCAATCGATAGACAAGCACCCACATTAAATTATGTACCTGACAAACAGGTAAATAATGTTAATACATAGAGGTATATATGTAACTGCCTTATAGGTATATATGTACCTGCCTTTACAGGTAAGTGTTTTTTTCTTGAGTTTCCTTAAGCAGTTTTTTCTGAAGGTTCATATTTATATACATACGTACATGTCTTCCATGAATTTTTATCTCAGTTGAGTTTAAAGATCCATACCAAGATATTATATGAGTTCAATTAGTTGTGTTAGAGGGTATAACTACCTAGACTAGAGGTAATTTATGGATTTAATTACCTAGAGCAGAGGTAATTTATGGGTTTAATTACCTGCATACTACATAAGAGGTGTATGCATAGGTACCTTACCTATTGTCAAGATATGAAATTTTTATGAACTCTTATTACAAATTTTGATGTCGGTATACCTTGGGAAAATTTCAGAATTCAAGAAATAGATTTGCAATTAAATTCTAATCAAATATGATAATTAATATCCTACAAATCAATAACTTACCAGTTTTAGGAATTCATAATTTACCTTATTTATGTTTTACGTGCATAATTGGAACAAAAAAAAAAAAAAAGTAAATATCAATAAATTAAAATAGGCATGTAATCTTATGTGACGCAAAAGTTAAAGAACTTGGATCAACAACAATTTCTGCGTGGATTGCACACAAAGTCTCTACTCATAATTAGACTTATAGCAAAATTTCTATATTATTTTTTGGACTGTTAGCCATTTATGAAAGTCGGTTCGGTCGAACCGACAGTGTAGAAGACTCTGAACTCTGGACCGTAAACCAAACCAAACCAACTGATCCAGTTCGGTCTGTTCGTCAGATTATTGGTAAAAAAAATCCCAGCCCTAGTGATTTCACTTTCGGAGCCTTGCACAAGCTCAGAAAGCAGGTGGCAGCACTAAACTAGTACTATAAGCTTAGCACGTGAAATTTTGAGTAGATGTCCCCTCCCCTTTGATCTTTGCCTCATCCTCGTGAGATAAAAACTAATCTTGAACTCCCCCTCAGTTCTCTCTCCCTCTCCCACAAAAACCTAGAATATTTTTCACCATTAAATATTCACAAATCATCTTCTTTCCTACTTACCTCCCTCAGAAATTACCCCACCGACACTTAAAGTAGGAGCTTTGGAACTCTTGCCCTCAGAAAACTCCGACCAAATTGATCATCAATGGAGCTTCCTCTCTTCTCTCTCCTCTGCATGCACAGCACAGTTGTCGTGGTAAAGCTTTGGACAAGCTTGCATTGCAGGTGGCAGTATATATTAGCCACCACGTGACCAGATGCTCTCTGTGCTTTGTGCATGCATGCATGCATCATCACTACTTTCGCGTCAGTCTTTTATCACGCAACCCATGACACGTGGCATCACTACGTGTCACCCAAGACCTCTATAAAAATCCCATAGCAACAACTCATCTGTGAGAAAGATTACATATAGAGAAATTGTATCTCATCTTAATTTGCAGCTTTCAGCCATTGTTAGCCATGGAGAGGAAATCTTGCTTTGGGTTTTTACTTTTGCTCTTCATTGTCTTGGCTTCACGTATGTGATTCATCAAGACTCTCTCTTGTTCATCTTTCAATCTTCTATGCACTCCATTGCTTGCTTTCTTTCACTAAACTTCATGATGTTTTTAGTTTATTTTATATATATATATATATTTAATTTGTGCACATAACATAAATGTAAACCTTAATTATTAATTTTTGGGTAAATAATTCATTTGATTGGGGGCATGCAGAAGAGATGGTGGTGCCAAGCGAGGCAAGGGTTTGTCAGTCACAGAGCCATGGGTTCCGTGGACCATGCATGCGCCACCACAACTGTGCTCTCGTTTGCAGGAACGAAGGCTTCTCCGGTGGCAGATGCCGCGGCTTTCGTCGCCGTTGTTTTTGCACTCGCCTCTGTTGATCACTGGGTCGTCATTGATTAACCAGGTCGATCGGTCGTAGAAGAAAATGCGTTCCATGTTATATGCAACTAGCTCTAGATAGGAAATTAATAAATGGAGTTTTCTTCCAGCCGTTAGATCGAGGGAAGTGTTATCATGTTATTCTGGTTACTTAATTGTGGTCTTTTTAATCTTCTTTATTTATGAAGTTTTCTTTTTAATTAATTTTACTTAATTGTATATCCTGATCAATAGTCATGATTTTCTTCCTCATCAATTACAATCTTACTATTTGGGGAATGTGCGTGGCATGTAGTTATCTAATCTCATCAAGGCAATTTTTTTATTTTTTATTTTATAATAAAAAGACAGAATTTAAAACTTGTACATTTTCAACCTAAAATAAAGGTACACAATATAATGAAATATCATGAATATCGGTATAAGGATCTCTCTCAACGAAAATATATTCAATTTTATAACTTCCATGAGGCTAAAATTATATGTGAAGTGAAAATATAATTCTGCAAGCTTTGATATTCGTACTAGTGAGACTAATGAGGCTATATGATTAGGGTTTTCTGCTGCTAAATCATCCGATAAGTTTAAGTGGGCGCAATTCTTATAAGCACCTAGGGCATACTAAGTTGGTTGTGGTGTGTGGTTATAAGGGTCCAAAAGGCCCATATTGGGTTCAAAAGGTGGAGGTTTTGGGATATTTGGGGCATTAGAATTTAAGCTCATTTTCTTGAGCCCAACTGCATGGATGAGCGAGAAAGAATTCTCATAACCCCCTTTAAGACGAACCAGCCTTGTCGAAAATTCAAGTTGGAGTTATTAAAACTCAACTTGCCTACAAGCAAAAGAAAGCCTTTAGCCTTTTGCATGAACAATATCTTTACCCTATAAGCAGGAAAAGAGAAAGGAAAGCAAAGACAGAGCTTTGCCAAGGAGGGAAGCCTCTACAAGGTCGAGTTGCATGAAGGCTTTGGGAATTACGATGTTTTGTTTCAATGTCTATGCACCTATCACATTTCAAGAATGTTTCACTAAAGAAGATCAGATTGGAGGAAGTGAGGAGAAATAAGTGAAAAGATTTAGGTATAGAGAAAGAGCAAGAAGACTATGCTAGGGTTTCTTTGGGGGATCCGGGGCGGGGGTTGGGGGGGTTAAGAAAAGGAGCTTCCCAACACCTATAGATTGGAGGCATGGATTGCCAAGAAGAACCAACTAAGAACAGGACGATGAAACACATTCTCTAAACGCCACCCAAATTCTATATATACTAAAACCCAATGCAACTAAACACTGTAGCTAAGCACAGTGAAATGACGTAAGTGCCCTCTCTTTTTACTGTTTTGCAAACTTATTTTTCCCACCAGCACATTGAAATCACGGTTGTGCCCCTGATTAATTAGTTTCAAACTTTCCCGTTTTGCCCCCCTCTCCTTCAGATCGAACTATGCTTCTGTTTCTTCCTCAGAGGCGCCTGGTTCAATCTCAACCAGCTGGTTCGTCAGATTCAAGGGCAGAGATGGAAGAGATGGGTTGGTTCTTCGATGTTTGCATCTGGAGGCTTCGATATTTTTATAGAGCGTCATTGTTTTCTTCGTCAATCACCGACTTCCTTGCCTTCTTCTCCATCAGCTTCAGTGTTCACCGACTTCCTTGCCTTCTTCTTCTCCATCAGTTTCGGTTTCCATTCGTTATCCCCGTCTGCTACTCGCCTGGCCTTAGCCTCTGTTCTTTCATCTGTGCCCCCTGTTCTGTGGTTAGTTCTTCAATCTTAACTTCTATTGAATTTGGTTTTCATTCATTGTGTTTTTTCTTTTTTATTGTTGTAGTTTTTGTCAATTTATGAGTTAATAATCATGGTATTTGGGTTTATCAATTATGTTGTTTGATAATTTTTTTTTATTTAAAAAAAAGAGAGTTGTCTAACCCTAAACCCTCTAATATCTGAGTATGTTGTTAAATCTTTTGGGTGTTTTGTTGAGGTTAATTTTAGGCTAGAGTAGTGGATTGAAATTTGGAATCAGTTTTTTAGGCTAGAGCAACGGATTGAATTTGTTAGTTTTTGTTTTGTTTTGTTACTGGTTTATGTGCTCTTGGTTTGGCCCCTAATGGGATCTGCTTAACTGCCACTGTCTCTCTTATCTTACTAATACTACGTGTATATATCTATATATGCAATAGATTTCTTAGGTTCGACTTCTGATCTCTTTGCACAATGTGATTGTTAGTTATAGTGTTAGATATGGAATTGATTTTTAGGTTCTGACTTCTGATAGCATTACAGTATTACTATAGGCATCTATAGTATGAAATTGATATCTTCTTGGTTGAATTACTTGGTATTTACTGATGAGAAGCTGATGTGGTCTGCGGCAGGGGGTTCAGATTCTTCTTTTCCCTATTTGCCCAGCCATTTGTACTCTTCTGTTGCAAACGTTTCATCGTTTCTACAGCAAAACACCACCAATTCAATAATTGGAAATTTTGAATTAGAGATTTGTCCCTTGGTTGTCCCTTGCATAGTGTGTCTTCATGTATGCATCCCGTAAACTTTTTAACAGATATTTTGGTCTTCATCTGAATTATTTTTTTGTTGGCTGGGAGATTTTTTGTTAAGAGACTTATTTTCTTTCAGTGGTTTGATGTTCATTCAACAGTTGAAGGCTCTGAAAGCAAGCTAATATATACATACATATATATATATATATATTCTTGACTTGGTGGACTTTATTGATTATGAGTTTTGAGTCGAATGTGCTAACTGTGCATATCGGTTTAACTAGGCTTGCCATTAGTATATATATATTAGACAATCGTTGTGTTTTAGAAAGATAAGACCAAGGTCTTTTACAGAGTTTTCATTGAATTGGACAATAAACTGGACATTCGATCCAAATATAATTCAATCAGTTCGTTATTTCACAGGTTGGATACACCAAAAGGCAAAGGGACTAGACATTTGGATTCTGCTGTCATTTTCAAGGTATAAGAACTTCTCTAATCCATTGTTTTTAAATTAATTATGAACTGAAGTTAGTTGATCTATTTATCAATGATGTGTAAATAATGTAGTAGCATATTTAAATTAATATACTAGCTTTTATTGATTTCGACATAAAAAAATGTGAATATATTTGTGTGTAGAGTAAAAATATACTCTGTTTCCTCTTCTTAATGCTGCTTATGATCAATGTGTTTATAGTCT
Source organism: Prunus fruticosa (assembly GCA_018703695.1). Classification (NCBI taxonomy): domain Eukaryota; kingdom Viridiplantae; phylum Streptophyta; class Magnoliopsida; order Rosales; family Rosaceae; genus Prunus; species Prunus fruticosa. The sequence goes on from CM031917.1 coordinate 30,072,055, forward strand.
TAATTTGGTTTGTTTTGTTATTTTAAATTGCACCTCTTGACATTTTGTGAACAACTTATATACTTATTGGGACACAGAGAGAGTGAGAAAGTAAAGATAGGAAACCATTATAAAGTAAAGATGAAATCAAGTTCCAAAAGGAATTGATTATAATGTAGTAGTTTCTGATTAGAAATCTCCCAGTTGTATAGAAAAAGAATGAAAACTAATACTTTAGAGGTGCCAGTGAAGTTTAATAATTATACAAATTAAAACAGATTAGCCAATCATTAATCATTGTGTTTTACAAAGATAAGACCATGGATAAACCCCCTAATATCTGAATATATTTGTGTGTAGAGTAAAAATAGTCTTTTCTCTTCTTAATGCTGCTTACAATCAATGTGTTCTTAGTCTTAATTTTGTATCTTTTGCTATTTTAAATTGCACCTCTTGACATTTTCTGAAAAACTTGTATACTTATTGGGACAGAGAGAGAGAGAGTGTGAGAAAGTAAAGGTAGGAAACCACTATAAAGTAGAGATTAAATCAAGTTCCAAAAGGAATTGATTATAATGTAGTAGTTTCTGGTTAGAAACCTCCCAGTTGTATAGAAAACAAAGAAAAAGAATGAAAACTAATACTTTAGAGGTGCCAGTAAAGTTTAATAATTATATAAATTAAAACAGATTAGCCAATCGTTGTGTTTTAGAAAGATAAGACCAAAGTCTTTTACAATTGTTAAGTTTTCGTTAAATTGGATAATAAACTGGACATTCGATCCAAATATAATTCAATCGTTTCTTTATTTCGCAGCTTGGATACACCAAAAAGCAAGGGACTAGACATTTGGATTCTGCTGTTATTTTCGAGGTATAAAAACTCCTCCAATTCATTATTTTTTAAATTAAGCATTATTAGTCATGTTAGTCAATTGATTTTAATCATTTTGTAAGATTTTATATTTTATTTTCGTCGATTGTACTTGCATACAAATTATTTAGAAGTAATCTTTATTCTGTTGATTGATACAAATTGAATATGTTTTGATGCTCAATTTTTTCCCCTCTTTTAAATATTTTCCCTTGATGTTCTCATTGAATATTTTATCTAAATCATTAATCTGATGAGCTTGGTTAATTATAAATTTTGAGTTAGATGTCTCAATTATACATATCGATCTAACAAGACTTTATATTAGTATATATATACTGTTTAATCATTATGAATCGAAGTTGGTTATCCGATAAAATTATAGATATCTGTAACTGTTATATTATATTTTAACTTTTATTCTTCTACAACTGTGTCTTTAAACAAATATATTTTGATCAAATAAAAATTAGTATTGTTGCTTTGTAATCATGATACAGTGATATAAAATAATTTCTAAGTGTGTACTTTCTTTAATATGTATGCATGTATGTAGATACACACACATATACATATGTATGTATTATTTTATGTTTTTGTTTCTCCCCATTATACCAATTTATATACAAGTTCTTTACCTATTCAATTATTTGTTTTTTTTTTTTCCGAAGAAATTGATTAGAATTTGAGTATTTTGATTGTTTTCCACATGGTTAAATCCTACAAGTTTTGAGTCTAAGGCAAGAAGGAGAAGAAGGAAAAGAAGGAGAAGAAGAAAGATGGAGAAGGAGATGATGGTTAAACTGATGATGAAATTTCTTGCCCAGATTGATTCGTTTGTTACTTTAATGATAGCTTTAAATGATACATCTTTAAGAACAACTTATTATTGTAATTACTAAATTGTTAATATTTTGAATTACTTCTTCAATTTATATACAATTTACTATTCAATTGATGTATACAAGTTCTTTACCTATTCAATTTATATACAATTCACTAAATTTGTAATGTTTCGAATTACTTAAATTTTATCTATAGATTTTAATTGATGTATAAAGTTCAATACTTTTGCTTTATCAATCTGATTGTTTGGATTGAAAACTATTAACGAAAATTGTTTCGTTTTGAATAATATATTTTCAAGTTTTTATAGTCGTATTTTAATAAATTATCTATGAATTAGATTGTTTTCATGGATTCGATCATATTGAAAATAGTATTAAAGAATTTTATTTCAATTAAGATATATATGTATATGTGTTAAGTGAGTGCATTAATTTTTTACAACTTTTAATTTCAGTTTGAGTTCCTTTTGCTAATAATTAAAAATTCCTTCTTGAAGACCTAAACTCTAAACTTTAATAATTGCCCAGTTGTATAGAAAACAAAGAAAATGAATGTAAACTAATACCTTAGAGGTGCCAGTCAAGTTTAATAATTATATCAATTAAAACAAATTAGCCAACCATAGTGTTTTAGAAAGATAAGACTAAAGTGTTTTACAATTGTTAAGTTTTCGTTGAACTGGACAATAAACTGGACATTCGATCCAAATATAATTGAATCATTTCTTTATTTCACAGCTTGGATACACTAAAAAACTAGGGACTAGACATTTGGATTCTGCTATCATTTTCGAGGTATAAAATCTCCTCCAATTCATTGTTTTTTAAAATTAACCATTAGTAATCATCTTAGTCACTTGATTTTAATCATTTCGTAAGATTTTATATTTTATTTTCATCGATTGTGCTTGCATACAAGTTATTTAGAAGTAATCTTTATTCTGTTGATTGATACAAGTTGAATATGCTTTGATGCTAAATATTTTCCCCTTGATGTTCTCATTGAACATTTTATTTAAATCATTAATCTGGTGAGCTTGGTTGATTATAAATTTTGAGTTAAATGTCTCAATTATACATATTAGTTTAAATTCTTTTTACTAATAATTAGAAATTTCTTCTTAAAGACCTAGACCCTAAACCTTAACAATTGCTTTTGACTAAACTTTTCTATTAACAGACAAAATGAAATTTGTATTCTTATTTTACATACTTTGTAGACCCATTTTTCTACTATGTATAAAAGAAAAAGAGACTATTGTGTATAAAAGAGAGAAAGAGAAAACCACAACATAAATATTAGTTAGAAATTTGAAAACCTTTGATACAATTTGAAACAATTTATTCATTTACAAAAAATATAAAATAAATTTACTTTTTGGAAATCTTTATGGGCAAATGACTAATTCTTGATAACCATTTTTTGAAGAATTTTTTTCCCTTTTAATCCTTTTTAAACAATTGTTAAACAAACTTGAATTCAATGGTTTATCTCCATATTATTTAGCTTTAAAAATAGGAATGCCCATCATGCTGAGAAACTTAAATCAATCTTCAGGTTTGTGTAATGGAACACGATTAGTTATCACACAATGGTGTGATAAAATTATCGAAGCAAAAATACTTGCTGGTAGTAACATTGGTCACAAAGTTTTCATACCTCGAATAAGCCTTACAGCAACTGAAAACAAATGGTCTTTCATTTTTAAAAGGAGCCAATTCCCAATTAGACCGTGTTATGCAATGACAATAAATAAAAGTCAAGGCCAATCATTAAAACAAGTTGGACTATATCTTTCTCAACCTGTATTTACTCATGCACAACTTTATGTTGCATTATCCAGGGTTACATCAAGGTAAGGTCTTAAAATCATAATAGAAAATAATAAAGAAGCGCCAAATAATTACACTAAAAACATGGTGTATAAAGATGTTCTACAAAATTTATAATGAGGTTCCAATTTTGATGTATCCATAATTAAACATTTTTATATTTTTTCTCATTACTTTTAATAAATATATACATACATTTTTATGCTAACAAAATATATATTTTATTTGCATATTTAAAGCACAATGAGTTTCACTTATATCCGTGATTTGCAACCATTCCAATTTAACAAGAAACTCAAAGTATGTATCTGTAGAATGTGGCGACCAAAACTTATTGGATCTAATGACCAATTCAGTAGCCTTCAGTGTATCCTGGTTGATCAAATGGTAAGAAAAGCTCTTTTTATGTTATTTCAATTTGACTATAATAACATCACTTAAAGAAAATTAAACTCAACATAGTTAAATTTATCTAACACATTTTCTATTATCTATTATCATATATTTGTATTTCCTTGCTTTTAAATATAATTTCCCCCTTATTAATTTTTATTTTCCTAATCTTTTTTCAATAATGTAGATGTTGCCTAGATTTAGCTGCACCAAAATGGATTCAGCTGCATCCTCAACTTGTGATACTCGCAAGTGCACGAGCCGTTGGTAGTTTAGCATATGTAAGTGCGAGGTCGATTCCACAGGGATTGGTGATTGAATGATCCAACTCAGTTTTCCTACACAAAACAAAAATGAAAACAAAAGAAACAAAACAAGAAGAAAGAAAGTAACTAAGACAAGATGGTGTTGTTTTAGAATCCACCCTAATTGTTCTAATCATGTTATGACAGCAAGTAAACAAATTGATTCACTCATGAAGATGCTCACAATTAGGGTGTTTACATTAGGAGACCTAGAAACCAAATCACATGAGTTGCTAATGGATGGAATGAAGATGATCCCCAAACCTTCCCAACAAGAGCAAAATGCATAAAACCTCAGGTGATCAATCAAAGGATGCAAAAACAGCTCCATTAAATTAGTGAAGAAGAATTCATGAATGAAATCAAACTTTATAAACTCAAACCATGATACAAGACTAGCAAGATGTTTATTAAAACTAATAACAGAAAAACAAAGTAAAACAAATGAAATACAAGAAGAAAATAAAAGACAAAGAGAGGAGAAGAAGATAAGGACAACATGCTAGAGATTGAAAAGATTCATCTCCATGGCTGCCAGGAGGCCAAAGCCTCCCAGCTGCTGCCTTCTCCCTTCTCTCCCTTTGTGACTCTCAACTTTCCCTCTCTTTGTGTACAATGGAAGTGTAAATTATGGAATGAAATTCTGGCTCTCTAAGCTCTCTAGAGACTCCCTATTTATAGGCACAAGGGTTAGGTGAATCATATTATACAATTAAGTTCACCAACCACACAAATTTCACCTAACACACTTGCATTAGATAATCAGAAATGGTTGTTGCACTTCACCAACAAATCCCACCAGCAGCCATAGCTCATCAATATGTCAGCATGACCAAGCATCCATCCAGAAACCAATACCTCATGCCTAGCTCACCATGACCAAGCATCCATCAGCTCATCCTTATGTCAGCATGATGTGTAGCTTCAAGGGCTTACGAATTGGGCTTGGCTGAATCAAATGACAACTTTAAGATATCCATTGTGAAGTTCAGAATGTCTCTGATCCAACCACACAAGTATTGGCCCAATCCAAGCTCAGATGAAGAAGATAACGCCGCAAATGAACTTCTACCTCAGTCTCCAGCTTTTGCACGTTTTTGCACCATATTGCTTCATTGGCCTTAACATGCTTGAATTGCATGAATTATGCTATTTTGCTCTATTGGCCTACAAAACACACAAAGAGAGGCAAATAACTCAAAATTCTAAGAAACTAAGCAAAAGAAGTAAGTAAATAGGGTACGTATATGTACGAAATTATGAGCTTAACAGTAGACAGATGCAATACAAGCTAGCATCAAAGAGATTGATTATGATTTCGTAGCTCCAAAAATAAAAGCTGGGAGCATTTATGAAATAACACATTTCCATACTGGTCGCAACAAACCATCACACAAAGTTGTAACACATGTTGCGCAATTGTTTTTCAATGCGAGAACAACTTTCAAAGAACTGCCAACCATTCACCCACATATTCCAAGGCATCAATTTTATCTGTCGATTATACTCAATTGTCCACTCGCATAGACAAGACAGACATCCTAACAGGTAATACTCTATATATTATTAAAAACTATACACCTATATATAATAAGTATTTATCCAAAAAATTTACACATTTTAATATCCTTATGATATTTTTTTTTTATCAAATTGCAAGATGTTTTTGGACACATTACTGGAATACAGCTATTGGAACAAAAAATGGTCGGCAATGAGAGGCTTGAGAATATATGTGGAGTCTGCATTGAAAATATCAGGTACAAATATTTAGAAAATGTTTATCATGAAAATTTTAAACTAATATGTCTTTTCTCCACATCTAATCATTTAGGAAAGAAGATGTTAGAATAACTCTATGGGGAGATACTGCAAAGACTTTTGATTCTCATGCTTTACAACAATTGACAACGCCAATATTTGCAGCTTTTACAAGCCTGAAAGTTAAACAATTTCAAGGTATCCAATTTATTTTCACTTTTTCCTATTATTTACACTTCATGTCAAATAAAAACAAATCTAATTTATGATTTATCAACATGCAGGGAAAATTGTTCTCAGCAGTAGTGTCTCCACATTAATTTTTACGAATCCAGATATACCAGAATTAGCGGCCTACAAAATGAGGTATGAATTTTTATCATTTTTGTTTTAACATATACCTTTGTTTCCCCATTGTCATAAATTAACACCTCTTTTTTATTATATAAAAATAACAATAACCACAGCTGTTGCGTAGATACAGCTGCACCAAAATTGATTCAGCTGCATCCTCAACTTGTGATACTCGCAAGTGCACGAGCCGTTTGGTAGTATAGCATATGTAAGTGCGAGGTCGATCCCACGAGGATTGGTGATTGAATGATCCAATTCATTTTCCCTACACAAAACAGAAATGAAAAAGAAAGGAAATAAATAAACAAGGAAAAAAGAAATAACTAACTCAAGCAGATAAGTTCCCAAGTTCAATTAGATTAACGGATTGATTCTAGCTAAAGTATGATTAAGCCATGGTGTTTGGTCATAACCTTGTGTTCCTAATTCCCTAATTTGATCATTTGTTGTCTAACCTAAAATTAAGCATTAGGAACCCATTAAGCATAGAAGAACAATTTAAACAACCAAGCATGTATCTAATCCCTGTTGTCGAATGTCCATACATACTCTTCCTATTCATAGTTCAATTTGAATTAAAGCATGGTGTATACTCTTAATTCAAACCAAGATAGCTAACATGCAAACCTAAATGGTGATCAATCATTCAAACTAGCATATTAACTTATAAGCATAATGAATAAGAACAAAAACCATAATTTAAACTTGGAAACTAATTAAACTTGAGACTAAAGAAAAGAATTTACATAACCATGAAAATTAAAGTAGAACTTGGAAAGACTTAAAGGAAAATTTAGTAAAAGGATTTTTGTTACAATCAATTGAGAACTAGAAAGGAAAACTAAGAGACTTTGAGGGAGAGAAGGGAATGGAGCTCTAGAGAAGTGTTTGAGAGCTCCCCCCCCTTAGGGTGTGTTTACAAGCTTAGAGAACTTCCCTATTTATAGGCCTAGGGGAAGTGAAAATCTGAATTCAATATGGCTAATGCATACAACACTTGTATTATAAAATCTGAATTGGTTGATGCACTTAAATTAGAAAATCTGAATTGGTTGATGCACTTGTATTAGAAAATTGTTGATGCACTTCACCAATAAATCCCACCAGCAGCCCTAGCTCATCTTCATGTCAGCATGACCAAGCTTCCATCCAGAAACCAATAGCTCATCCTCATGTCAGCATGAGCAAGCAAGCAATGAGCTCATCTGCAAGTCAGCATGACCAGCAACTTCAAGGGCTTACGAACTGGGCTTCTCTTAAGCAAATGAAGACTTTAAGCACTCCAAATTGAAGTTCAGAATGTGTCTGACCAACCACACAAGTGTTGGCCCAATCCAAGCTCGGATGAAAAAGTTAAGGCCAAAACAAATTGCTAACTCGTTTTGCTCGCTGACAAAATCCATCGTGAGCATGGTTCTGTGTTTGCTAGGTAACGGACTCCAGATTTATCCAATGGGGCTGAATTTTGGATATGTTATAGTATACACCCATTGGAACAACTTTCATGAATAATTCTGCCTCATCCGAGCTGTGTAGGTTGCTGAAACAAAGCTTGGAATATGACCTACGAAACTGGACTGGCAGGGGGCTGTAGCCAAAATAAGTTTGTCTTTAAGCTCTTCATCCCTTCATCCAAATCAGGCCTTAACATGCTTGGATTGCATAATTTCCTATCCAAAGCCATCATTGTTACCTAAATCTCAATTAACTGAAAGATAAACACAAAAAGGATTAAAAGCACAAGTTTAACTCAAAAACATAACCAAATCATAAGCTAGAAGGGAACAAAATGATATACAATTATGAACCGATCAACAGCTTTAATGACTCTACACATGCCATTAAAATGATGCCTTCTTCCGCCACTCAACTAATGACACCTCAACGTTTAGAAGTTGTTACAAAGCTATCTGTCCAAGAGTTAAATGTTCTTGATCCAGATACACATAAGGTAAATACACTAACTTCTTTCTTTAATCTCCTTATTATTCGTATTTTAACATACAATTTTACAAAAAATTTAAACTAAATTCCACTTTATTCTTCTCTTATCACTATATATTTTATAATTATTTATGCTATATTAACAAATTTTTTTAAATATGTTTTAGGACACTCCCATTTTATGCAGAGCAGCTATTACACGTTTTGACACACATAATGGTTGGTGGTATAAAGCATGTCATCTTGCTTTAAACAACTTAGAACTGCTGCCCATCATGATGAACTTTTGTGCCCAAAACACAATAATCAAATTCCTCTCCCTTGGTAATACAAATCTCAACAATTAGTTTCATTTTATTTTTCCATAAAGTTTAAACATAATTGTTTTAAATTATTAAAACATTACATAAATTTTACATACAGGTTCAAAGTGAGCTTAGTGCTTGAAGATTCAACTGACGAAACCAATGCAATGATAATTGGAAGACCAGCAGAACATTTGTTTAGAATTTCTTGCAAGGAATTGGTTATTCAAAGAGGTTTTACCGACCAACAACAATTGCCATATACAATTCTGCAAACAAGAGGGCAAGTTAAAAAAATTCAACTTCAATTTGGGAGCATGAGAAGTGATTCCAACAGGAATGATCTACTCATTCAAGCAATCTTCGATGACACAAGGCCATTTCTTGAACCAACATCACAATCATTTGAAAAAAGTTTGGCTACACATGACAAAGAAAACATTGCTACCCAAATGGTTCCCCCCATTACCCTGCTTCTTTCAAAGCAAATTCCAAATGCATCTCCCACAAGCTCAGCTGATACTTCTATAACAGAGGCCACCCAAATTTCAAAAAAAAGATTTAGAGACGCTGTCAAAAGAGCTCTCTTTACCTTTCGCCCATCAAAAAAACCAAAAAGGTTAGAATTTATATAACAATTAACTCCTTTATATCAATATTTATGCATTTTCTAACATTTACCAATATTTTTTTTTCTCTTCCATTTAGCATTTCTCTAAGTCATATTCGAACCAAAAACAAATCTGAAGGAATTGTTGCTACAAAAAGCATGGAGGAAATTGTATCAGATTCTGATTTACCAATCATTGGTTTAAAGAAGAAAACAAGCGAAGACAGTTTGGCAACCAGTTTCTCCCTGCCCAGAGATTAGAGTTTGTATTCTCTCTTTCAAAATTCACTTATCTCATTTAAACACATATTACATGCATAATATTCAATTATTCATACCTTCATTCTTCACTCAATCGTTATATATTAAATTGTAACAAATTGTGTTAAATTTGACAAAATCATCATTTTTGTGATATTCTGATTGATGCTTTGTTTTACTATTGGGTTCCTTTCAATTAAAGTATTACAAGATTATCTCTACTTATTATATAGGTCTAAAAAACATTTAAACCACTATTAAATTACGTATAAATGAAATTTTTGCATGCTGAATGTTTGGGAATACTATTAAATTATCATATTTACAGGTTAATTTTTTTAGGAAATATCCGTTTTTCAGGGGAAACTCTGTCCATTTTCCAGCAAAAATGTCAAACCCTTAAGTAATTTTAACTTGAAATAAGGGCAAAAAACATTTTAGTCATATATACTTAACACATAAAAGAATTAAAAGCTTAAACATTATATCTACATCCTTTTCTTCAATTTTTATTCAATACATCCAACCATAATTATTTTACTTCTTTTGAACTTTTCCTTTAGATGAACACAGAATTTAAAATGTGCTTACTTTGTGTTACTTCAATTGGAAAACCATCTCATTAAAATACATATTACATACATAATATTCAATTATTCATATCTTAAAAGAAAAGAATAACATTGAGTTCTTATTTAATTTCGTTACTTAGTGTTTCTTCGATTGGAAAACCATTTATAACTTTCTTATTAAGTTGTTAAATTATATTATTCCTGTTTATACATAATTAGATGTTTATGATTATTGTCCTAACTTGATTTTCCCCACTCATCAACATTAACACTTGCTATTTTCCCACTTTTTTATAACAGGGTCAAGACCTCCATCAAAGAGAAGAAAAGTCATGAAGAAATTGCAAAACAAAACCCGCCCAATTAAACAGCATGCTGCTCAGAACTATCCAAGTTTTGCTATGTTAATAGCTGCTTCCCACTATTAACATCTCAATGTATATACAAATATGTCTACTATTTTAACATAACAAGTAGCCTGTAAAATATGTTATTACTTCCTTTTTTGCCACTTATACTTCTTTAGTTAAGCATAATCCTACAAGTTAAATATCATTGTATATATAAACAATCTTATTTTGTCTGTGTAATTTCAAAACCCGCAGCATCGCGCGGGCTTTTTTGCTAGTTATTTCTACAATATAATCTGTTTTAAGATTCAAGCACCACAAATGTCTCTCTTTTATTAAAATTATGGGCGCTTAGCTACCACACCACAAGCCGAGCTAAGTCTTGATTTACCATAATTTTTCTCTTATTGATTAGAACCATTGAAGAAAACTAGAGCATTCCCTAAGAATTTACACCGTTTCAGAGTGTTTTAGGCATTAGAATTAGACTCAACAGCCCAAAAACCTGAAAAGCCCATGCACCCTCCTAATCTATATTCTAGAATCTAGACATCATGTTTCTCTCTAGATATTCATTTTATTTATATTTTCAACATTTTTCTGCAACACTTGAAATAATAAATTAAAGTTCTATACACTCAAAATAATTTAATAATCTTGTGATAATTAGAAATTATTATTATTGTGTGATACAATATCACTTGATAATTTTTTGTCGAAAAGAGAAATTCATTAACAATGTGTTTAGACGAAGGCAAAAAAGTTGGGATTTCATGCGGGGAAAAAGGAAAGTTCTTTATTTGGCAAATTATATGCAGGATTCCCAATTCAAAATCCTGAGTTTAAAATTATATGAAAATATGCGGAATTGTACAAATATCCTTAATGAGAAAGGGGGGGTTTCATTTTATGCATGTTGTAGGGGCTTTTTCGTTCCAGCAGCTATAAATAGTTCTGGGCTCCTGTAAAGAGCAAATGGATGAAGTTGCCCATGTGCCTGAGTTCAAGAATCAGGCCCCAAGAGTCCCTTCGAAAAGTTCGTGGAGCCTTAAGAAGCACTTTGGTTCCTTTCACCAAAAAGACAGAAAACTTGTTACAAATCAATATTATGGCTTGGCCTAAAAAGCTTGTGGCATGGGAGCTAAGCCTCCATGAGTTTAGCAATAGAGAGAGAAATGTTGGATTTCTTATGGGAAACAGAGGTTCAAAGTAAGGGGGGAGAGAAATTTAGGAAGATTTGATGAGGGAAGAGAGGCAGAGATGGGGATAAAAGAATGGGTGGCTTAAGTAGATTTTCCAGCAGTTGACGATTGCTTGGTCGTGCTTTGGATGGTTGTTTTGTTGGGTAGGAGGTGCCTCCTTTTATAGGCATTGGAAGCCTTTGCTGGCCCAGGAACCCTAGCTGGCTTTCCCCAAATTTTGCCAAGTCTTCTCCTCCATTTCTCTTCACTTTCTTCAATTCAATCCTCTTTGGTGAAAACTCCTTAATCCAAGCACAGTAGGGCAGAGCTTTTTGGGGCTCCAAGGTTTTCCTGCAGCTGACTCCTTCCATCCTGGGTGAGGCGCCTCTTGTTAGAGTTTTGTGAAGAAGTAGTGATGAATAGGAAGAGAAATACAGAGAGAGTAAAGAGCAGAGAGTGAATCAAATTGTGTGTGTATTTTTCATTCCAATGCTCTGATAAAAATGAGCAAGCTCTGCGTGAGCTATATGACGGTTAGAGAGAGTAGCTGGATACTCTTACATCACTTTGTATCACAGCCCTTCATCTAAAGCTGCTTTCTAAAAACATTACACGTGGCTTGTACAACCTTTCACTACTCAAGCCTAACACTTGTCATTTTTAGTGACTAAGCGAATACACCATTAGCTAAATAGGCTTAATTATATTTTCTATCAGCTTATAACTTGTATTTCAACACTCCCCTTTAAGTTGTGAGCTAATTTCACACCAAGTTTCTCTCTAAGATAACAGAACTGGTCTTTAGCCAAAGCCTTTGTAAAAATGTCTGCCAGCTGCTTGTTTGTAGGACTATAGATCAAATCCACAATTCCTTCTTGTAAAGCATCTTTGATAAAATGGTACCTCCGATCAATATGCTTGGTTTTCTGATGGAACACAGGGTTCTTTGTAATGGCAATAGCTAAGATGTTATCACAGTGTAGTGGTGTGGCCTATGTTTGAAATTCTCCGAAATCTTCCAATACAAATCTCAACCAAATAGCTTGAGTTGTTGCTTCAAAGGCACTAATATATTCTACCTCTGCAATAGAGAGTGCAACACAGTGTTGTTTGACTAAGGCCCAAGCAAACACTCCACTACCAAAAGAAAAGGCATATCCATAAGTGCTCTTTCTATCATCCACTGAGCCACTCCAATCAATGTCACAGTAGCCAATTAGAACTTCCTCTTTTCCTTTCACATATTTCAAGCCATAATCAGATATTCCTTTCACATATCTAAGAACTTGTTTTGCTATTCCAAGATGTTTGTTGGTAGGGCAATGCATAAACCTTGCAAGCATACTAGCTGCAAACATAATGTCAGGTCTTGTAGCTGTGAGGTACAGCAGGCTACCAACAATTTTCCTATACTGCTCCTCATTTGCTGAACCACTTTCATCATTCTTCCTGAGCTTTTCTGACGTGACCAAGGGTATAGCAACTGGTTTACACTCACTTAAGCCAAACTTATTCAACAAGGACAGTGCATACTTCCTTTGATGAATAAAAATGCTTGTTGATGTTTGAAGAACTCCCATACCCAAGAAATGATGCAAGAGTCCCAGATCTATCATTTCATATCTCTCCATCATATCTTGTTTGAATTCTTCTATCATTTCCTGATTATTCCCAGTGTAGACTATGTCATCCACATAGAGACACTATCAAAATGCTTGCTTCACTTCCAGTCTTAACATAGAGAGTAGCCTCACTTTGACTTTTTGTGAAACCACATTTAGCAAAGTAACCATCAATTTCACTGTACCAAGCTCTTGGAGCCTGTTTCAAGCCATATAGAGCTTTGTGTAGCTTGTAAACCTTGCTTTCACTCCCCTTTACCACAAATCCCCCTGGTTGATCTACATACACTTCTTCTTCTAAGATACCATTTAGAAACACTGACTTAACATCTAATTGATACAACTTCCAACTCTTTTGTGTTGCCAGTGCAATTAGAGTTTGGATTGTGTCTAATCTAGCCACTGGTGCAAATGTTTCATTGTAGTCTAATCTAGCAAATGTGTCTAATCTAGTCTCTCATTCTACTGCTTATATCATGCGAGTCTGATCCTCTAAATGTGTGACTATAAATCTGATTTGCAGCAGGTGTTTCAAATGGTGTGGCTTCAGAAATCTTTGTCTGCTCTTCATAATTGATCACTGACACTTGTTTCTCAGTCATTTCCTTCCAGTTCCAGGTTGCTCCTTCATCAAATATCACATCTCTTGACAATAAGAGCTTCCTAGTGATAGGGTCGAAAACTCTATAACCTTTTTCACAAGTCGCATAACCAGCAAACACTCTATTTGTGCTCTTGGCATCCAGTTTTTGTCTCCTTTCATCTGGTTTATGTACAAAGCAAACACTGCCAAACACTTTTAAATGAGCAACACCTGGTTTTCTTGTTCTATAAGCTTCAAAGGGAGTTTTGTTTCTAAGAGCCTTGGTAGGACATCTATTCAAAATGTACACTGCAGTGTGTACAGCTTCTGCCCACAAGTAATAGGGTAACTCCTTCTCATGTAGCATAGCCTTAGCCATTTCTACCATTGTCTTATTCTTTCTTTCTACCACTTCATTCTATTGTGGAGTGTATGCCATGGAGAACTGTCTTTGAATTCCTGCCTCTTCACATAGTTTTTTGAATTCACTAGATGTGAACTCACCTCCTCTATCACTTCTTACACATTTCACTTTAAAACCACTCTGCAACTCTACCATAGACTTGAACTTTCTAAAACAGTTTAGTGCATCAGACTTGTATCTCAAAAAATAGACCCAAATCATTCTTGTACAATCGTCTATGAGAAGCATACCTGCTAGGGACTCATTTTGCATAGGTCCACACAAGTCCATGTGTATTAACTCAAGAGGTGTGCTTGTTCTCCATGCTTGATCCTTTGGAAACCACTCTCTATGTTGCTTTCCCAATTGACAGCCTCCAAAAACATCATTTATATCCGCCACACTTGGAGGCAAACCATGTACCATCTCATTTTCCTTAAGCTGATGTAAAATGTCCCATTCTTTAGTGCCAAATCCAAGTAGAATTGGATACACTGGCTCTTAGTGCAACATAGTCATTTGAAGACAATGACAATGGATAACATCTATTCTTTCTCATTGCCACCTTCATGATGAGATTCTCCAGTGAAGAACCATCATAGATACTGCACATGCTGCTTCCAAACACCAAATGATAACCATGTTCATCCATTTGACCCACACTCAACAAATTTTCTTTCAAACTAGGCAAATATATGACTTCTCTGATATACTTTGTACCAAACCTTGTGCCAAGTACTAAAGAGCCCATACCAGTTATACTTACAAGCTCCCCTGTTGGCATCTGCACCTTGCCTATCACATTTGTGTTTATGTCAATTAGTAGCTTCTTGTTCCCAGTCATATGGTTGCTGCAACCACTGTCTACATAGCACTCTCCATTTTCACTCTTTTCTGAAATTGCACAATTTGCATAAAACAAGTTTCCTCTTACTTCTACCTAGCCCAATGTCCAAATCTGTCACACTTATAACACTTAGATTGACACTTATATCTACATTCCCCAAAATGGAACTTAGAGCATACTTTGCATTGAGGTTTCACTCCATCTTGATGCACATATTGTGGTCCATTTGAGCTCTGTGCAGCACCAGCTTGTTGTGGCTTAGATCTAGACTCCCATGGCTTGTTGGTAGCTTGCCAATTTTTCTGAGACTTAGCGGAACCAGTTTGAGTACTATTCTTGTTCTGCCCTTTTGCATTGACTAAGAAAGAGGCAAATGCCTTCTCAGCTGTGTCCACATTATGCATATCAAAACGTTGCTCTTGGCTCTTCAATATTGCAATGACCTCCTGCAATTCAGTAGTCTCCAAACTCTTTGTATTTTCAGTCATCAAGCAGATACGATCATACACATTACGAAGGTATAATTTTGTTGACCTCCTGCAATGACCTCCTGCAATTCAGTAGTCTCCAAACTCTCTGTGGATACAGATACTCGACTACGAGATTTACTATTGTGCGACACCTGCACTTGGGTTTAGCAAGCAGAAAGTATAATTTTGAGACTAGATGGAATCTAATCAAAATGAGAAAATAAGAGCTTTGAGAAAAATCAATATACAAAATGATAAATAATAATAATAATAATAATAAAATTTATATTAGGATCAATTATTACTCTCTAATTTCTCTTATTTAAAATTATATTTTGGCACTTTTTTTTTCTTTTTTTCTTTTTTGTCATTCGATAAGGAGGGGGATGGAAGAGTATTATATTGGGTTGTCTCAAAATTGTCTTCTACGTTAATTGAACCAGAGGGGGAGAATTTGGCCACTTTTCCATTGTGGTGCCACCCCATGTGCTATTTTGACACTTCATTGTCGAAGATAATGTCGTAGGAGTTTATAACATTTTTCGGTGTATTTTTCTAATTTCTTATTAAATTTTTGGTTGAAACACAAAAAGTAAATAAAGAGACACATGGCGGTACTCGAGGCAACACCCGTCAGAAACAATTGCAGCCACCATTTAGTGTTTGCCATGTATCATTATTTTCCTTTTTGTTATCATATTTCCATGTTTTAACTTTGAAAATTTGTGATAAATACAATAAAAATTAGACAAATACACTAAAAATTCACAGGAACTCCTTGTGACATTTTCTTCATCCCCAAAGCTGCAAAATACTCATTTTGACCAAAAAAAATGGAAAGTAACTACCCAAACTCAATTTTGTTATAATATTTATAATTTTTTCGACACTCCTTGTGATGGAACATGGGGCTTAGGTTTTTTCTAATTTAATATATTCGTTTTTGTGTGTGTTTATATGGGTGTGTGATATTTAAATAATTTTTTAATATATTTTTTAATATAATTTCTATGGCGTTGTATCATTGAATATGTGAGATCGACATGTGTGTTATGTCATCAATTATTGGATTTTTGGACAAAACTTGACGACAATGACTACTTATGGACCCCTCATGTGGACTTTCATATTAATCACAAGATCATTTTATTAAACTTAAGTGAAGTTAGTATTTTGATGAATCATGTGGCTAATATATGAAGGCTTACATCTATGATCCATATACGACACCCTCATCATAGAATGACTCTCCAAATCAATGCCCAGTTCTTGTCCATAGGGCCCAAGCTAAACCAATCTTTAAACAACGGGCCGAGCTAAGCCTTCCCCATATTACTGGGCTAGGCCAGCGCATGTCCCAAAAAATGGGTCCGAGTTCGGGTAGCCCATCTGCATAATTATTTACATCCATTTGGGTCTAAGTTCACAAATGTTTTATTCTCATGCTACGTGCTAAGTTGTATGTCACAAACTTCTATCTTCATAAATTTTGTACATAAATAACTACATATGCACATTTCATGAATACATGTGGATATCCATTTCTATACACAATCATCAAAAATAGGAAAAAAAATAGGTGGTATCAACCTCTCAAGCAAGTCAATAATTAGAAGCTGTGACTACAGAAAAAAAAAATCAAATGATTATTATTCATTCCTATAACCCAAAACATTCTAGCCCATTTTTCTGTCTTGCTGTCCTGTTTTCACCTGTAATAGAATGAGCGGCAGTTGAAGCTCCTGTATCATGTAAGCATCTTGACACCATTCTTATCATCTCGTTCCATAGAGGATGGCAAAATATTCCAATAAACACAGCTTGAGAGACTGGATAGATCCCCTAGTCCCTGGCTGGATTGCAAAACATGAAACAATCGAACTAATTGTAGAGATGTAGAAGATTTAAGAGTTAATAGTTATGTTATTAAGGAGCCCAACAAAACGACATAAATAGATCTGTATTATGAATTATCAAGCACAGAAAGCAGTTCGGTTTAGTGCATCATATGAGAAGAACAGAAAACACAAACACAAATACCAAATTGGAGCAACCGACCAATCTTGGGGAAAACAAACAGAAAACTCCAAAAAAAATTAATTTCAGTTTAGTGGGTTACCAAATTGAACTATACTCCAAGCCACAAACCAAATGAACGTCAACGGAGAGCTCCCTGCCGCTTAAAACAAAGCATCTAAAGTTGTAATAACAGGGAGGAAAGTGAGAACTGGTTAGGACAATTTGCCATCTTGAAAGAAAGTGACGAACTAGGTTCCATTGTTCCTACCATCCCCACTCCATATTTGCTCTCCTAAAGTCCACTTCGTATTGCTATACCAACCAAAAAGCATAAAAGACTTCTATAGTGACCTGTATGCCCAGAGAGTTTTTTATATTCCCTGCACAGAAAAAGGAATGTAGGCAATCAAATGAGGGGGGGGGTGTTGTGCTAACCTCTATTGAATCCAAAGTACCTTTTTCATCTACTAATCGACCAATTTCTCCTTTAATCCAACATGAAACAAACACAACATTAGAAACCAGTTCTACTATTTTGCAATTTTGTTTAATGATCCATACAAAAATACCCATGTCAACTATTGATATATGGATTTTGACTGCAGCAATTACCTTTTTGTTTCAGGGGTGTTGTTGTCCTCTTATTTTTGGTGAAGCCTGTGACACCAACTGCTTTTGGCCTGGCTTTATAATAGTAGAGATAGATAAAAATAGGACAGAAGCACCCAACTCAAAAATAAAAATAAAAATGAGATTCGCATCTCCACTTTAACCTTTTTATTTTATTTTATAATTTTATATATATATATATTTTTTATACAAGCCATAATCTAGATTATTTTTATTTTTTAAGTATGTTAGTAGATAGATTATGATCAGGAATAGCATTTGTATGAGGAATTATCTAGTCACTCCAAATGTCCCAAAAACCAGGAAATTAAAGAAAATCATCCCCATATGCATAAATATTCATTAAAATGTTTGGCAGATAGCACTCTGATCGGTGCATAATTACATATCATTTTGTACCCTTTTAACTTATGATTTGGTTATGCTTTTGAGTTAAACTTGTGCTTTTAATAAGTTTTGTGCTTGTTTCAGTGTTATAAGCTTGAGACTCACAAATTGCATTTTGGAGACAAGTTAGCTTAAAACGGTGTCTGGAGATCAGTCGACTTCACGGATTGGACTGGACTTGCTCAAGAAGAACCAGATAATGAGCCATACATCATTGGAAAGCTACGGAAGTCTAGTTTCTGGAGAATTTTACGGTTCATGATTCCGAGTCTTCTAGAGAAAATTATACATGTTTTGGCAACTTAAGGTCAAATTCGGAGGCATCTGCGTTCCTGGGCCAAAAATCACATTTGAAGGCCTTCCGATTTTTCCTTAAGTTGGGCTGCATATGCTTGGAAACATAATTCAAAAAGCTTCAAGATCCATATTTTTCCAGATTTTTCAGGATGGAGCCACAAGCCCAAAACGAGCCCACAAAACTGGCTGCAATGCATTGTCATGCATGACATATGCATGATGAAATGTTGTTGATTGTGGGAAAGTTTGGTGAAGCATATTCAATATCTATAATTGAGTGGAATTTTGCAGCAGCCAAATGAGCCAAAAGATGATGAAGTGGGAGTTGCAACACTAAGCCTAAAGACAAGAGGAATTGTTTTCAAATGTAATAGTGTGTTAGGTGAATTAAGTGTTGTAAGTTGGTGAAGTGAGTGTGGTAGGTAAACCTATTGTATAATTCAGATTTTCACTTCTCCTAGGCCTATAAATAAGGAAGTTCTCTAAGCTTGTAATCACACCCCCAAGGGGGGAGCTCTCAAACACTTCTCTAGAGCTCCCTTCCCTTCTCTCCCTCAAATTCTCTTAGTTTCCCTTTGTAGTTCTCAATTGTTGTAACAAGATCCTAGTACTACAAATCTCAAGCATTTGTCTTTTCTCTTCTTCTAAATTCTCCAAACATTCTCCAATTCCTCAAACACATTTCCTTTCTCTCCTCCAAATTTCCTCAAACACGTCTCTTCTCTTCCAAAATCCTCAAAGCTCTCAAACACTTCCTTGCTTCCAAAAATCTCCAAATCTCTCAAACACTTCTCCCCTCTCTAAAGCTCTCAAACACTTACCTTCCTTTCTCTTCCAAATTCCCCATGTTCTCAACATCTCTCTCTTTCTCTCCAAAAACTCTCCATGTTCTTGAAACAGCTCTCAAACACATTTTCTTCCAAAAGTCTCCAAATCTCTCAAACACTTCTCCATTCTCTAAAGTTCTCAAACACAATTCCCATCCCTTCACCAAATTCTCTAAGCTCTCAAACACCTTCTCTTCCAAATTCTCACCTTCTCAAATGTTGTACAAATCCTTTTTGCTTCTTTTGTTTTCATTTCTGTTTTGTGTAGGAAACTGAATTGGATCATTCAATCACCAATCCCCTGGAATCGACCTCGCACTTACATATGCTATACTACCGAACGGCTCGTGCACTTGCGAGTATCACAAGTTGAGGATGCAAGTTGAACTCATTTTGGTGCAGCTGAATCTACACAACACACTCCAATCTGAAGAAAAGGTATATTTCATTTAAAACTTTATAAATCTCTTCTAATTGAGGATGTGATTTATCAGCAGCCAAAAATTCATGAAACTCACCCTCCACCTCTATCAAGCTATGCCCAGGATTCTTCCTCACACCCCTCTCTTTCATCAAGCTTCTAACATTCCTTACATCATCCCATCTTTTCTTATTAGCATATAAATTTGCCAGCAGTACATAAATACCACTGTCTTCTGGATCCAACTCTAACAGCTTCTCAGCTGAAAGCTTAGCCAGCTCTACATTCCCATGAATCTTACATGCATTAAGAAGGGCACCCCAAGCAGACACTCCTGCTTCCATTGGCATTTTGTTTATCAGCTGATAAGCTTCTTCTAGCCACCCAACCCTTCCAAGCAAATCTATCATGGTATTCCAAGAAACCAAATTTCTCTCTGGCATTTGACCGAAGAGTTCTGTTGCTGAATTTATGCTCCCACACTTGGCATACATGTCCATCAACGCATTCCCCAAAATTGTACTGTGTTGAATACGCCTTCTATTGAGATAGTGCTGGTGAATCCACTGACCCAAATCCAGGCAACCCAACTGACCACAAGCAGAGAGCACACACACTAAACTGTTCTCTGTCGGAACCAAACCTGTCTCCACCATCTCATGAAACAATTTCAATGCTTCACTTGGTCGATTATTCTGAGTATAACCCGCAATCATGGCATTCCAAGAAACTACATTTCTTTCAGGCATGTCATTGAAAAACTTTCTTGCAGAGTTTAAGTCCCCCAATTTAGCATAACCATTAACCATACTAGTCCATGAAAACACATCCCTGACTTTCATGTTGTCAAAAGTCTCTTTAGCCGCTTTCAAGCAACCACATTTCACATACATATCCAACAAAGCATTAAGCAAATTTAAGCTACACTTCACATTCTTCTTTTGTACATATTCATGAATGGTCTTCCCCACACCAACATTTCCCTTATTGGAACAAGTAGAAAGCACCGCAATTATAGTAACCTCATTTGGCTCGACATCACTCACCAACATTGAGCCAAACAATTTCATAGCCTCATCTGAACAACTACGAGTCGCATACCCATCAATCATCGTGGTCCAAGTCACAACATCTCTAACAAAACTTTCATCAAAAACCTTGCGTGCAAGACTTAGGAACCCGCCTTCAGCATAGTAATGCACCAACCCATTTCGTACCAGCAAATCAGAATCAAAACCCATCTTCCAAATCAGGCAATGAACCGAATGCCCCTCCAGGATTCTCGTAAACTGCTCACACGCCTTGAGCGCAAAAATAAAACTTCTGCTGTCCATTTCGAAGCATTGACGGACCATTTGGCCAAAGAATGAAAACCCAATTGTTGGAATTTGAACTTTACAGTAGCCTCTGATCATCGTGTTCCACATATAAGTATTGGGTTTTTCAATTTGCGTAAAAAGAAGACGCGCATATTGAATGTCACCGCCATCGGCGAGAGCACAGAAGGCTAAAATCCTGCTGAGTGGAAATGTGTGCGTGATGAGGCCAGTGCAAGTCATTTGCGCTTGAATTTCCTTCAACTCGAGCATGGTGGTGCAAGACTCCAAGATTAGCAGAGTTGGGTTGGTGATTATTACGTTGGTCTTGGAGTTCCATATGGCTTTGGTGGTGGACGTTGATGAGAATGGTTTCAGAGATTGGAGGAGGACTTCGGGCCTGTAAGCAGAGAACAGAGAGGGGAACCGGGACTTCATAACAGGGTGGGTATGGGCTCGCTGACTTTTGTATGGGACCAAAGAGTCCACTAGTAGGTGGTTCAGCTAGATCTGGAATGGAAAAAACATGACTTTGCTCATAGACTGTCAGCAATGCCACTGCTTCTTCAAAACTTGACAGCCAGACACTGACAGCACAGAGAACCTGCAGCCACATATAAACCTATCTTCAGCGAGTAGCAAGGACATATAATACTTCTTACTCTAAAGAATGTAATGCAACTATAATACACAACAAACATGTATCTAAAACTGAGACACATGCAATTCAGTCATATGTGTGTATGAGAAAGAGAGAGAGCAAAGTTTTCAGTCAAATGAGACTGCATCCATTTTCTTATTCATATGTTTGTCTTTATATATATATATATATATATATATATATATAAACATAAGAGCAACTGATTCATCCCAAGGGAGAATACTGCACAAGCCAACCATAACCAGCAGTATATCATTGTGTTATGCCAGTCAAACTTGTTCATTCATGGCCCTTCATCTGACTATGGCTCCAAACATGTGTAAAAGCATCTCCATCACTTATTCTTTAACTAATAAACAAACAAAACTCATTGTGCCTTTTGTGTTCATATAGTCAAAACAACAGCACAAATGCATCTTTACCAGAACATTAAACCATGAGTTAGACACATAGTCAATCCGTCCTATCTACAGCCACACTTCCGGCAAAAAGATAAATAGCAGCAGAAAAACATGAGAGATTGGGAATGTTCACTGAGATAGCCAGATGCATGAAGACGATCACAGAACATAGAGACAACTATCAGAATCCAGTACATATCACACTCCAAGTAGTTCGTTCCTCCAAAAAAGGATAATCTTATTCTAAATTTGGAACAATTAATCGTCAAACAATAATCATTAAACCATGATGCCTTTTTGATGGACAAGCTGCTAAAAAATAACCACAGAACCATACACTGCAAGTTTAAAATTACTTGGAAGATAAAGGTTACCAAAAGAATTGATTTAAGGGAGATGTCTGACAGTATATCACCACTACACTACAGGATGAGACTTATTTCATAGTCATAACATTACTACAGTAGTGAATGAGACTACAATATATTACCACACTTTAAGTAGTCATATCATCTAAAAACCAAACTTATGCTTCACTGACATTTCCCATTCTTTTTCTTCACCCTACTGAAAATTACAAAGCAGGCTAGGTAGAATTAATTACAAGCTTACCTTTGAGATGACTAAAAGTTTGAAAGCAGTCCATAACTAGCCCTCTGGTGTCAAAGAGATTTACATAAGTAATCGTTACAGTAGTTGGTGATATGCCCAAAAACAGCTCTGGTGAATGAAGCAATACCTGTGCCACCTTCAAGCATCAGCAAATACATAAGGGAACGTTATTAGCTCATTTCCACAGGAGAGAGAGAGAGAGAGAGAGAGAGAGAGAGAGAGAGGACTTATATTGCGTAGTTTGAAACATTAAGAATATCAATGCAACTAGAAGTACTGAAATGAAGTTTTACGATTAGATTAACTGCACCAGAACTAGAGTATATAGACGTCCTAACGGAGGGTTTTTATTTACCCTTTGGTTCTAAGCTCATACGTTCAGAAAGATTATGGCAAATCCACCTGTTTTAGGATACACAACCACCACCTCAGATCATATTAATCCAAATTCAAACTTTCTAGTAAGCGTAGTATTGATGGGTCAACTACTGTAACCACTCAAGGTGAGTTGCTTCATCTTTTCAGAAAACAAAGCACACAACAAACATACCATCTAAAATTTCATTTCACAGCAATGAAGCTAGTGATAGATCATGAAATCAAAGTATTATTATTTTTTAATATTAAAAAGCGGAAAAGGGAAAAAGAGCAGCAAAAAAAATCTGAAAATACCCAGATAGGACGTATCTGAGATATCACTCACGGAGAGAAATTGAACATAATGTAGCTCAGAATTCCCATTCTTTTGGCAGCAAAGAAAGGGAAAGAGAAGTTAATAAAGGAACAAAATTCAGAAACAAAACTTAAGATTCACAGTTTTCCAATTGAGGAGAAAATTGAAAAAGCAAGCACAGCTACCTACCACCAAATCTTTTCTGGTATTTTCCAACACTTTAGCCACCAAGCAGCAGATGAATTAGAGACATCCAAGTACAAGAAAACCAGAAGCAACAGAAAAGTACCTGAAGATGTTGAACCCATAGAACATAGATTTAGTGAGAAATTGAAAGGGTTCTGTGTTCGGATCGGAAGCCCGAGCAGGCACTCATTGTTTGGGGTAGTAACTTTGGGGTAGAGGAAACCAGTCAATTTGGAAACCCAAACCGGAGCGGAGCTGAGCCTGCTGTGGTGAGCTTTGAAAGCATGAAAATGGTGGTCTCTCTCTCTTCCACTTACTGCTCGTGGGGGTGGATAAAGCGGACGACGAGCCTTCTTGGTGCGTACAGGCGTATGAACCGTTAGATGAAATTGGACCGTGGAGATTAAAACATGGCTTTAGTTAGGTTTCACGTAGAAACGGGTAAAACAAAACCCATACACCCACCCATCCCGACCCAAACAAAGCAGATCTTCTTCTTCCTCTCTCTCTCCACCTTGTTTTTTTCCTTTTCAAACAAGATGATTCAAACCAAACAAAGAGTATAATTTCGAGACTAGATGGAATCTAATCAAAATGAGAAAATCAGAGCTTTGAGAAAAATCAATATAAAAAATAATATAAAATAAATATAATATAAAATTTATATTAGGATTAATGATTACTCTCTAATTTCTCTTATTTAAAATTATATTTTAGGACCAACCCGGGTGAACTTGGTGGGAAAGAGAGGGAGAGTTTAGCCAACTTTTCCACTGTGATGCCAACCCCATGTGCTATTTTTGATACTTCATTGTCGAAGATAAGGTCGTAGGAGTTTATAGCATTTTTCATTATATTTTTTTAATTTCTTATTAAATTTTTTGTTGCAACACAAAAAGTAAATAAAAAGACACATGGCGGTACTTGAGGGGGACACCCATCAGAAACAATTGTGGCCACCATTTAGCGTTTGACACGTATCATTATTTTCCTTTTAGTTATCATATTTCCATGTTTTAACTTTGAAAATTCATAGAAACTCCTTGTGACATTTTCTTCGTCCTTAAAGCTGCAAAACACTCATTTTGACCAATAAAAATGGGAAGTAACTACCCAAACTCAATTTTGTTATAGTATTTATAATTTTTTCGACACTCCTTGTGATGGAACATGTGGCTTAGGTTTTTTCTAATGTAATATATTCGTTTTTGTGTGTGTTTATGGGAGTGATTTTCGTCCCACAAGAATATTCGCCTAAGATTCCTCTTTCTTCCTTGTCGTCTCCTTCTCCCTGCAAAATAGATTGGAATAAGAGGACCACACCCGGGAGGTTGTTGGCCAAAGGCCCTCCGATGCCTAAGTTAGTTCAATTGAATCTAGGTGAAACAATAGCTAAAAGGGTACGGAGCTCTCGTGGGGAGAACGGGGTGGCTGGAGCCGTGTGTGGTGGCCGGAGCCTTGTGTGAGGGAGAAAGGGTTTTGGTGGCTAGGGTTTGTGAGAGAGAATTTCTGCAAAGTTTCGGATTGGAATTTAGACGTACCTCAACCTTTGTGCGTAGCCATCTATTTATAGTAGCCTAGGAGGCTAGGGTTTCAGAAGAATAATTCCGAGATGGAAAGGAATTATTCTTCCCTAATTTGGCGAGGTTGGTGTAATTAGGGATTTGATTTAATCAAATCCCTAATTAAGGCAAGAATCAAATAAATCCCCAATTAAATCAGGTAACTCCCAATTAAATCGAGTAACTCCCAATTAGGTCAAATAATTCCCAAATTGATTGGCTTAATTATTTGACCTAGGATGAGATATTTTTGCTTCCACAAATGCCCCCCAGCTTCTGCATGGCGCGCACGGTGGCATGGAGGAGGTGTGAATTAATTGTTGGGTTATCCAGATGTAATTGGGCTTCCTTATGTGACTTGGGCCCCTGAGTGGAGGAGGTCTTTGACTTGCCAATTGGACTTTGACTTGGGTAATTCGAGCTGTAACTGGGCTAGAGGCTTGCTGGCCTCATGCTGGAGCCGATGGCAATTCGGCCTGCCTTACTTGCGGTTGGTTTAAACTACTTCAATTCCTTCTTCTTTTTTTGTGCCACGAACTAGGAACAGTATGTCAAGGCGACCATGTGTGGAGCACGAACGTGCTAGAAGTCAGCGGCAAATGGAAAGGGGAAGTTGGCGACGGTCCGCTCATTCCTCTCACCTCCTGTGATGGTAAGTTGCATTCCTTTGATCTACTACAGTTACCAAGGAATTCTTTGTTGTGTTTCTGAGTCACTTTCGTCTTCTATTTTTAGAGAATGCCATCCACAAAAAGCTCGATCTCGAACCGAACATGTCCAAGGTTCAGGCAAGCTCCTGAACATCCTTCGGTTTAGTGAATGGTTCTGGTTGTTGAGCGAACATCGGAAGGAGGTTGACGGTCTTCCCCTCCTGAAGATGTTGACAGATGGAAGCTGCATGGCTCGAACCTAAGTGATCTGCCAGTTGAGCAGGAGGAGTCCTCAACCAGCTCCAGGAGGAGAGGAAGGTTGGTAGTAGATTCGCTCGCAATAAAGTCGAGGTCTCATGATCAATGGATATGTCTCCACAACGAAAGCGTTGAGACATTCTTCTGCCACGAACAAGTCTTCCTCAAGGGGGGTCTCATTTGCTAAGAAGGTCCATATGGGAGTTGCTCCTGCCTCATCTGCTGAGGATCAAGCGCCTCGTCAACGTGAACAGCAAGCATGTCAATAACATACAGGAGGTTCGGGATATTCTGCTAAAGTCTCAGGGCCGAACTGCCCAAAACCCTGATTTGCCTTATAAAGAGGCTGCAGAGAAGTAGGGTTTGGGTCGCCTATATCGAATAAGGGGATCAAACTGAGAGGACTGTGCCTCTTTTTAGCAGTCACGACTCATCTGCAAAACCACGAATGGTCAAGCGCAGAAGCTGACCCAATGTTGCAAGTTACAGCCAAAAGAGGTAAAGAGTCGTCTGCTCGAGTAAAAAGTCCTTTAGTTGTGCAAACTACCGATTCGGGAGTTGGTGATAGCTCTTCAAGTTTGACACTCATGTTGAAGCCACAGAGGCATCCAAGCATGAAATTGTTGTTAATGCATACAAGCTGGGATACTTGGACTACAGGAACGGTGCTCCTCCTTATTGCCCTCTCGAACATGAGGATGGTGAGAAACTCTATCTTGACTTGCCCCCTGCTCAAAGTGAGAAGATTAATGATGTGGATGTAGAAGCAGTTGAAGAGCAGGGTGGCAGATGAAGCTGCAATGGTGGAAGACAACGCCAAAAGTGGTGCAGCTCGATGAGGTTAGGGCATATGCGGAGGAGCAGGCAACTGGGGCTCCTGAGCAAATGGTGCCGGCTAAGCAGAATGAGGTTGTTGTCAGCGCGGTTAATCGAGGAGGTAGCTGAGGATGTGATCGGCTAAGGGTCATCTGCCGAAATCCCCTAGTAGATGTAGTTCATTTTTGCTATTTTTGAACTTCGTAACTTTCTTTCAATAAGTGGCCTTTAGTTGACCACCTTATTTCTTGTTGAACTTAGCGGGTTAGCCGCTTTGCTATGGATTTTTCAATTGTCTTTCAAACTTCAATTTTCATTATATCTTGTAAGTGTATGTCCGGAGACATATCGCTTGAAAGAGACTCCATTGAGTTTGTACTCGAGAAGTAGCTTGCCTACAATGGAGGTAAGGCTTGTCGCCTGTGTGCGTATCTCAGGGACATAGCGCTCGAAAAAGACTCTATGAAGTTTGTACTCGAGAAGTAGCTTGCCTTCAGTGGAGGTAAGGCTTGTCGCATGCAGGCATATGTCAGGGACATAGCGCTCGAAAAAGGCTCCATTGAGTTTGTACTCGAGAAGTAGTTTGCCTGCAATGGAGGTAAGGCTTGTCGCATGCCGGCGTTTGTCGGGGACATAGTGCTCGAAAAAGACTCCATGAAGTTTGTACTCGAGAAGTAGCTTGCCTTCAGTGGAGGTAAAGCTTGTTGCTTGTGGACGTATGTCGGGGACATAACGCTCGAAAAAGGGCTTCATTGAGTTTGTACTCGAGAAGTGGCTTGCCTGCAATGAAGGTAAGACTTGTTGCCTGCGTGTGTGTATGTTTGTGGGACATAATGCTCGAAAAATACTTCATTGAAAAGCTTGCTCTTGTATTGATGTTGGTGTGACTACATCGCTTTATTGAATAAAAGAAATGAACAACATAGATAACATCGAAAGCAGTTTGTCTTCAATGGAAGTAAGGGAGGTTTGTCGCCTACTAGGAGCCTAGCTGGTGAGCGAAGGGCTTTATGGATTGTATCTTCGAAGGTGGTGTGCATTCCATTGTCTTGGAATTTCTTTCCCTTCTAGAGTGTCGAGAGTGTAACTTCCTCTACCCCTAGGTTGGCATCACGTAGGGGCCTTCCCAGTTGAGCTTCATCTTCTTTGACCCTTGCCTTGGTGTTGTGATGAAACTCTTTCTAAGCATAAGGTCTCTAGGTTGAAACTGTCTGATCTTGGCTTTCTTATTGTAGTATGATGTCAGCTGCGCCTGGTAGGCTGCAACTCGAACAATGGCCCTTTCTCGTTCTTATTCGAGCAGATCAAGGTTGACTTTCATTCTGCTTGCAGTTTTGGTCAAGATTGCCCACCTCAATGCTCATGGAAAGGACTGTGATGTGTGGGGGGATGATTGCTTCTGTCCCATAGGCTAGATAAAATGGTGTCTCGCTGATTGATCTCCTTTTGGTTGTGCAATAAGCCCATAGGACTCCTGACAACTTGTCGACCCATTTTCCTTCTGCCCCTTCCAGTCTTTTCTTCAGGCAGTCCAGCACGATCTTGTTGGATGCCTCTGCTTGGCCATTACCTTGGGGGTATTTGAGAGTTGACAGGTGCTGTTTGATGCCATACTTCGCGAGGAATACAATGATCTGCCTGCCCACGAACTGTGTACCATTGTCGGTGACTATCGAACTGCAGACATCCGAATCGGTAGATGATGTTCTTCCAGGATAAACCATACGACATCAGCTTCCTAAGTAGAGGATAAAGTCTCGGCCTCGATCGATTTGGTGAAGTAATCTGTGGCGACGATCATCATCTCCTTCTTGGCAAGTGTTGTCGGCATAAGTCCCACTAGGTCAATGGCCCACTGCATGAATTGCCATGGACTGTTCTGCGTATGGTATTCCTCAGCTGGCAAGCCAGGGATTAGCTTATATCATTGGCATCGATCACATCTTCGAGCATACTTCGTGGAGTCTTGGCCCATGGTAGGCCAGAAATAGTATATGCTGAGAGCCTTCTGGGCAAGCGATCTGCCCTCAGCTTGATTTCCACATTCGTCGTTGTGTATTTTGCAGAGAACCTCAAGTGTCTGGAGGTACTTGATGCAAGTAAGATGAGGGTTGGAGTATGTGATCGGTGCATATTTACATATCATTTTGTACCCTTTTAATTTATGATTTGGTTATGTTTTTGAGTTAAACTTGTGCTTTTAATAAGTTTTGTGTTTGTTTCAGTGTAATAAGCTTAAGGACTCACTAATTGCATTTTGGAGACAAGTTAACTCAAAACGGTGTCTGCAGATCAGTCAGCTTCACGGATTGGACTGTACTTGCTCAAGAATAACCAGAAAATGAGCCATATATCATTCCAAAGATACGGAAGTCTAGTTTCTGTAGAATTTTACGGTTCATGATTCCGAGTCTTCTAGAGAAAGTTATACATGTTTTGGTAACTTAAGGTCAAATTCGGCAGCATCTGCGTTACTGGGCCAAAAATCACATTTGAAGGCCTTTCCGATTTTTCCTTGAGTTGGGCTGCATATTCTTGGAAAGATAAGACAAAGAGCTTCAAGATCCATATTTTTCTAGATTTTTCAGACTGGAGCCACAAGCCCAAAACGAGCCCACAATCTGGCTGCAATGCATTGTCATGCATGACATATGCATGATGAAGTGTTGTTGATTGTGGGAAAGTTTGGTGAAGCATATTCAATACATATATTTGAGTGGATTTTTACAGCAGCCAAATGAACCAAAAGATGTTGAAGTGGATGATGCAACACTAAGCCTAAAGACAAGAGGAATTGTTTTCAAATGCAATTGTGTGTTAGGTTAAGTTGGTGAATTAAGTGTAGTGTGTTAGGTGAAGTTAGTGTGTTTACATAATTCAATTGTATAATTCAGATTTTCAACCTCCTTAGGCCTATAAATAGTGAGGTTTCCTAAGCTTGTAAGCACACCCCAAGGGGGGAGCTCTCAAACACTTCTCTAGAGCTCCCTTCCCTTCTCTCCCTCAAATTCTCTTAGTTTCCCTTTGTAGCTCTCAATTGTTGTAATAAGATCATTCTACTTTTGCTTTCTCTTCTTCTAAATTCTTCAACACTCTCTTCTCCAAACACTTCCCAAACACTTCTCCCATTTCCTTCATCAAATTCTCTAAAGCTTTCAAACACATGCTCTTCCAAAATCCACAAAGTTCTCAACAACATTTTCCCTTCTCTTCCAAAAGTCTCCATGTCTCAAACACTTCACAAATACCTTTCTCTCCCTTCCCTAAGTTATCAAATTCTCCAAGTTCACAAACATTCTCCAAGTTCTCAAACACATTTCTCTTCCCTTCCAAAAATCATCCAAGTTCTCAAACGCTCTCTTCCAAATTCTCAAAGTTCTCAAACACTTTCTCTTCCAAAATCCTCAAGCTTTCCAAACACTTCTCTACTCTCTTCCACATTTCCCTTCTCTTCCAAAATTCTCCAAATATCTCAAAAACTTTCCTTCCTTCCTCAAATGCTCTCTTTAATGTTCTCTAAGTTGTAATTTATTTTTCTTGTAATGTACATTCGTTCTTCTTGTTTTGTTTCTTTTGTTTTCATTTTTTGTTTTGTGTAGGAAAACCGAATTGGATTATTCAATCACCAATCCCTGTGGAATCGACCTCGCACTTACATACGCTAAACTACCAACGGCTCGTGCACTTGCGAGTATCACAAGTTGAGGATGCAGCTGAATCTATTATGGTGCAGCTGAATCTACACAACAAGTTTTTGGCGCCGTTGCCGGGGATCGGTAACATTGCTTGATTCTATTTGGTTTTCCTACTTTTTATTTTTATTTTTTGTATATAACTGGACAGTTTCATGTTTTAAAGTTAATGATGTTAATTGACAAGTTGTATTTGTAGTCCAACGGACAAGGACAATTGCCTGACAAGCAAGAGAACTGGGTTTGAGTCCCAGCTTACACAACACCCAAAAACAAAAATGTTCAAGTAGCATGTTGATTATTTCTAGTTTATGGTTTCATTCACTTGCTCTTAATTAAATATCTTGTTCAAGTTTACATAAACACCATATGACTCTTGGACTGATTAGTGAATGAATGGGTAGATATTGAAGACAAACACCATGTTTAAATTCTACTCGGTTTTTTATTGTTCTTCTTGTTCTTAATGGGTTCGGAATTTGTGTTTAGACTAAACACCATAGCTAAATGTTTTTTCTGAATACTTGATTAAAACCACACACCATATGGATAATCATATTTGAGAAAGAACGAACTCCATAAGCTAGTTTGATTTACTTTGTTGCTTGTTACTTTGAAGCATGGAAGTGTTGATTTTTCCTTTTCATTTTTTAGTTTTTATTTATTTATTTCCTAATCCTTTTAATTCCGTTTCAAGTTTCTATGTGTGTTTGTTTTAGCAATTTATGACAGCTTAATAAAAATGGAGAGAGATGACAACCTCAATCATAAGAATGGGAAGTGGGGAGTAGTGGGAGAAGTCGCGACCTCCAAATGCATCACGCTCGACCTAATCGCTTCAAGGGGGAGTATTCCAATCCTTTCTCTTTAGTTGTTTTGTTATTTCAGTAATTTTAATTTTCTATTTCTTTTATTTAAAAAAAAATTAAAAAGATTTTTTATATGAGCTGACTCGTGGTAACTCCAGTGAGCGTCTCCGTCAAATCCAGTGTCTAGAAGTTCTTTAGGCGACACCTTCGGTGTCTAAGAAGTTTGGGTTTTAAGTGGGACCTTTGTGACCTCTCCAACCTTCCCGGATCCCCTGGCTGTATTTTCTGAGGCCCTTAACTGGTCATCCATGAGTTGCTTGTATATTTGTTTGTTTTTTAAAAAAAAATTAAAAAAAACAAAAAAAAAAAATTTTAATTTTTTTTTTTGAAATTTGAGTTTTTATTTTTCCTTGTAAATTGCAATTTGGAACTTCTTTGTTTTTTTTTTCTTTGTGTGGTCAGTTAGTTGTAAATAATAATAAATAAAAAATATAAAAAAATCAATTTGGAACTTCTTTGTTTTCTTTGTTTTGTTTTGTTAAATTAGTTTATGTATTTATTTACGTGGTGTGGTTAGTTAGTTTATTTTTGAGTGTTAAAAACACATTTTTATTTCATTCAAACACTGCAAACAAAGAAAAAAAAGTTAAAAAGTTAAAAAACAAAAAAAACATTCAAATAAATTAAAAATAAAAACAACATCTTCATCATCTTCATCTTCATCTTCATGGCATGCCTCTATTCTCTCTTACTTGCAGAATCTGCAGCAGCTCCACATGGTCCTAATTTTTTCTCTGCAGTGCTTCCACGTGCTGATTGGCAAGGAAAGCCGCTTCTGCGAGTCCGCCACCATAGCTTTCAAGGAAGCTACTTCCTCGCTGAGCGCGGCACACTCCCGTGTCCTCGCCAATAATCGCATGCCCAAGTTGGTAGCCGAGACCGCGTGGAGCACAGTTAAGTTGTGGGACTCCTCCACCGCTGCTTTGTCAGACCTCTTTGCCACATGGAGATGATCTGTCGGTGTGAGCTTACTGCCAATCATGCCTTCCAGGAGCAGCACCGCTCTTTTCGACACTGCCTCAGAAAAGTTCGGTATTACCTCAGCAAAGTTTGAGGCCGTACCGTGATGATATGTGGAGTTTGGGAAGACATGGTTTGGACGAGCCCTTATCTGCGCATTCGGTGGCGCAAGAGACAATTCAAGGTTAAGATCATCAAGGTGAGTGCATGAGGATGCCATTGTTTTGTTTTTGGATTTTTTGATGTTTTTCTCTGAATTTGCAGGAAGAAATGCGGGGTGCTCTTCTACTTCACCGAGATGTGTTTAAATAGATTTATGCAGGACGAGGGAGCCGAAAGCACTTCGGATCTCGAGGGTGCTATCCTGTGCTCTTTTCTCTCGGATCCCTTCATTTCCGGCGCAAATTGCGAGCGCGTTTTTCTAAAAGGAAGCATGGCTACACTTTCACTTACTTTTGCCTCCCCGTTTTTTCTGATGTTTGTGTTTTTGCTTTTTCAGTTGTTATTTTATTTTATTTTTTTCAATTGTTTTCTTCTTGTTTATCAGGTTTCTCAAGAATGTAATTGGAAGAAGAGACAAAATTAAAGATGCGTCTTGGACACCTGGTGCAAGAATCCCAACTCTTCTTTTAAATTCTTGTTTGAATTGTGTGTTTATTTCAGTTTTTATTTATTTATTTTATTTTTATTTAATTATGTAGTATAATTTAAAACTCATAGGATATTCTTTGAAGGAGCTAAACTTTTGGTAACTCCAGTTAGCAACCGCAGTCTATACAGTGTCTAGGAGTTCTTTAAGGCGACACCTTCGGTGTCTAAGAAGTTAGGGTTTTAAGCGGGACCATTGTGACCCCTCCAACCTTCCCGGATCCCCGGCTGTGTTTTCTGAGGCCCTTAACTGGTCATCCTTAAGTTTTTCTCTTAAAAGAAAAAGCAGTTACTTGTGTGTTTACTTAACTAAAAATAAAAATGCATGTTTGGGTTTTCGTGTTTTTTGTTTGATTGTCGTTCTTTAAAATTAGAGTCAATCGTCTCTTTGAGATAGCTTAACGTTTTTTATTTCCCAAATTTAAAAAAACATAAAAAAACGCATACACTTTAAAATTAAATAAATAAAAACTAAAATCATTTCTTCTTGGCGCTCGGTGTCTCGACCATAGGAGCTTTTAGTTTGGCCCTCTGGTTGTCCTCTTCGGGGCTTCACCCACAGCCTCTTGGGGCTCATCACTTGAGCTCCCAAAGATCGCAATCTTAGCTTCAGTATAACTTTTCTCGCGATCTGGTTTCTTGCGTTTACCCGGTCGGTCTAGGTCTTCCAGCTGTTTTCGCATGTCGCGAGAGTACAACTCTACCATCTTTGATAGGTTTTTATTCTCGTCCCGCAATACGTCTAGCTGGTGTCGATTCACCTCTACTATCCTTGACCGCTCCCTTTTCAAGCTTTTTATAGCACTTTGACACTCTTCAATCATACTGTGCTCCGCCGCTAACTGACCTTTCAACACCTCTACCTCATGGGACTTCGCAAGTAGGCGATGAACCAAACTTGCGACACATGCTTGGACTCTGCATGCTCAGTGCTAGGGCATCACTCATGACCTGGTTGTCATCCCTTGTCCCGAACACACGTATATCTTTAGGAGTCACCAAATTTCTGCCCACTCCAATGGCAACATCGTTGTCCAGGAGTATTGAGTCATTGACGGTCACAGGCCCCGTGCGGAGGCAAAGTAGGGCATCCATACTGGTGCTCCTGCTTGGCCTCGTGTTTGAGTCGGTGGAGCTAGGTTGAGATCCAAGGAAAAGGGGTAGGAAGAAGCCATTTGATTTCTCACTTTTCTTTTCCTTTTTCTTGCTTGTTTTCTCTTTTGTGTGTTTTTGCGTTTGTGTTTTTCCCCTTCTTTTTCTTTCTTATAGATGTAGTCTTTGACAAACCCTAACCATTGCAGCGTCTAAGCATTTTCTGAATCCCCAAGCGTTCCTCGAGTCCCACGACCTTCTCACTTTCCAACCGTTTCCAACTCATTTGTCACGACTTGCTTTGTCTGAACGGACGCGTTCAGCAAAGTGCGTCGCACCTTTCCATGGCCCCGTAATTTCTGCTTGTGGAGTCTGCGGCGCCTCTATGCGTCGACACGTGTCTCACCCTGTCTGTTGGTCCCTTACACTGAACCAAGACGAAATTAGGACCCATGTTTCAGAATCCAATTCACGTTTGATCTTAAATTAAAAAATTATAATTAAAATTAAAACATGTGGGCTTCAGATTTCAGGTTGGGTTGGGTTTTACTGTTGTTGGGTTAATTTCATTGTGGGCTTTGGGCTTTCAATTGTTTGGGTTTCAGTTTGTGTAAGACTATCTGTTAGGGCTTACTGTTTTGAGTGTTTTACTGTTTTTATTTTATTTTATTTTATATTTTATATTTTATATTTGTTTGATTGTTTTGTAATTTTTATTTTGTAATTGTTTTATTTTATTTTTGTATGTTTTGTGATTTTTTATTTGCTTTAATACCTTTCATTTGTTGTTATGACATTGTTTGTGGCTAATTTTTAAACATTGAGGACAATGTTCATTTCTAGGTTTGGGGGTATTGGAGTTTAGCATGTATTATTTTTTTTCTGAATTAAAAAAAAAATTAAAAATTGCTTGTTTTTCTTCTATTTGAGTCTTGTTTTGTTTTTGAGTCACTTTCCGAACACTTATGATGAGATAGTGATAAATGTTTGCATGACTTAAATAAAAATTGGATTTCATTTTATTTTAGTGTTTCATTTTTTTCATTTCATTTTTGTTTTTCTTTAAATAAAAATTAAAAATTAAAAATTTCTAAAAAAAAATAAAAATTTGGCATTGTTCTATCATGACATGCTTGAAACCTTCTTTACACTTGCCATTTGTTTCATAATTTTCCAATTAAAGGATTTGCATGATCTAAAGAATTATATCAAGCATAAATTAGACTTATATAACCATATAAAGTGAGCTTTTGAGCCTTGTCCTTCAATTCATGAGTGTTATATACATACTCTAATTTTCTTGTCATCAAAGTTGTTGTTTGATCTCATTATTCATTGATTTGGTTGAACACTTAAAAGTCATTCATTCTTGTGCAATTTGACTTCATGACATTTAAAGAAATGATATTAAGGCCTTCTTTGGATCGTTTGTGCCTTTCAAGCTAACCTTATGCATGCTTAAGCATGATTTTCCATTGTTAACCATTTTGAGCCTACATGTAAACCTTTTCTTTCATTTACCAATTTTATTTCCTCGCCTTAGCCCGAAAAACAAATATATACCTTTCTAAGGAACTCATGAGCTTTAATTTGGATGTGTTTTTCATGCTAAGTTTGGGAAGAGGTGTTACATTTAAAAAAAAAAAAATACACAATTGGTGAAAGAA
This sequence comes from Prunus fruticosa, assembly GCA_018703695.1. Lineage (NCBI taxonomy): Eukaryota > Viridiplantae > Streptophyta > Magnoliopsida > Rosales > Rosaceae > Prunus > Prunus fruticosa. Next base: position 30,108,193 of record CM031917.1, read on the forward strand.
AAGAGAAAAGTTAAGTGGTGGTTGGTAGAAATTTCATTTTTGGGCCTTCAAAATAATTGGTGTTTGTTCAATTAAAGGAAAGGAGTATGAATCAATGTAAATGAAGGTATAAGGAGTTTTGATCATGTAAAAGAAAAAATCTAATCGTGATGATTCGAAGTCTTGTAAACAATTGTTTTATGCTCTTACATTGCGAGTTCCTTGAACTTTGTATTATCCATACCTTTCATTTCTTACTCACCTTACACCCTTGGCCCCATTACAACCTATGTTAAAGACCTAAATTGATCTTAAATGTCATGTGGTTGAATTGCATCCATTTTCTTACTTTTAAGTGTTTGACATCCTTCTTGAGATCATATTAATGCAAGTTCTTCATCTTTCTATTTCGAGTTAAGTCCTTATGGTTTAACTCTATTCTCATGTTTATAACTGAGTGATGCATTATAGCCCTCTTCTGAGTGATTCATTTGTGAGAGGACAACTTTGGTGAGATTTGAAGTTAAACTTATGCTTTGTATGATTTTTGAAATTGTGTGAAAACTAAGATTGGGGAATTTGTTGTATTTGGCTATCACACTACTACACTTTGAGCATATTGTGTTTAGAACTTTGCCGCTTTGTAAATAATGTCTAAAAATTGAGCTTTTATTAATAAAACGTTTAAGTCATGTGCATGAGTCATTTCTCTTCAGAAAATGTTCGGAAAGATTGTTTTGAGTTTTTTTTATTTTTGTAATCGTTGTTGTTTTTGTTTTTGTTTTTGTTAAGTAATGTATTTATGTTTGTTTTTGTTTTTGGTTTTGCTTAAGGACTAGCAATCTTTTAAGTTTTCTAATTACTTTGTTTTACAGAGTCAGTAAAACGTTTGTGGGTATTAATATTGTTAAACCCTCAGGAGACACAACTCCTCCTACTAGGGATGCCTAGAGGTTTAAAGGCTTGTTGCATACGCTAAATGCAATCGAATTACCTGCGAAAGTGGTCTAGTTAACTTCTTGTTTTGTTTTTCTCTTTGTTTTCTTTTTGTTTTGCTCGAGGACTAGCAAAATCTAGGTTTGGGGGTATTTGATCGGTGCATATTTACATATCATTTTGTACCCTTTTAATTTATGATTTGGTTATGTTTTTGAGTTAAACTTGTGCTTTTAATAAGTTTTGTGTTTGTTTCAGTGTAATAAGCTTAAAACGGTGTCTGCAGATCAGTCAGCTTCACGGATTGGACTGTACTTGCTCAAGAAGAACCAGAAAATGAGCCATATATCATTGCAAAGATACGGAAGTCTAGTTTCTGTAGAATTTTACGGTTCATGATTCCGAGTCTTCTAGAGAAAGTTATACATGTTTTGGTAACTTAAGGTCAAATTCGGCAGCATCTGTGTTACTGGGCCAAAAATCACATTTGAAGGCCTTTCCGATTTTTCCTTGAGTTGGGCTGCATATGTTTGGAAAGATAAGACAAAGAGCTTCAAGATCCATATTTTTCCAGATTTTTCAGACTGGAGCCACAAGCCCAAAACGAGCCAACAATCTGGCTGCAATGCATTGTCATGCATGACATATGCATGATGAAGTGTTGTTGATTGTGGGAAAGTTTGGTGAAGCATATTCAATACATATATTTGAGTGGATTTTTGCAGCAGCCAAATGAACCAAAAGATGTTGAAGTGGATGATGCAACACTAAGCCTAAAGACAAGAGGAATTGTTTTCAAATGCAATTGTGTGTTAGGTTAAGTTGGTGAATTAAGTGTAGTGTGTTAGGTGAAGTTAGTGTGTTTACATAATTCAATTGTATAATTCAGATTTTCAACCTCCTTAGGCCTATAAATAGTGAGGTTTCCTAAGCTTGTAAGCACACCCCAAGGGGGGGAGCTCTCAAACACTTCTCTAGAGCTCCCTTCCATTCTCTCCCTCAAATTCTCTTAGTTTCCCTTTGTAGCTCTCAATTGTTGTAATAAGATCATTCTACTTTTGCTTTCTCTTCTTCTAAATTCTTCAACACTCTCTTCTCCAAACACTTCCCAAACACTTCTCCCATTTCCTTCATCAAATTCTCTAAAGCTTTCAAACACATGCTCTTCCAAAATCCACAAAGTTCTCAACAACATTTTCCCTTCTCTTCCAAAAGTCTCCATGTCTCAAACACTTCACAAATACCTTTCTCTCCCTTCCCTAAGTTATCAAATTCTCCAAGTTCACAAACATTCTCCAAGTTCTCAAACACATTTCTCTTCCCTTCCAAAAATCATCCAAGTTCTCAAACGCTCTCTTCCAAATTCTCAAAGTTCTCAAACACTTTCTCTTCCAAAATCCTCAAGCTTTCCAAACACTTCTCTACTCTCTTCCACATTTCCCTTCTCTTCCAAAATTCTCCAAATCTCTCAAACACTTTCCTTCCTTCCTCAAATGTTCTCTTTAATGTTCTCTAAGTTGTAATTTATTTTTCTTGTAATGTACATTCGTTCTTCTTGTTTTGTTTCTTTTGTTTTCATTTTTTGTTTTGTGTAGGAAAACCGAATTGGATTATTCAATCACCAATCCCTGTGGAATCGACCTCGCACTTACATACGCTAAACTACCAACGGCTCGTGCACTTGCGAGTATCACAAGTTGAGGATGCAGCTGAATCTATTATGGTGCAGCTGAATCTACACAACAGTATGATCCTCGAACAAACATGTCGCTTTTCATGTAGTATCTTGCAGCCTTCTGTTTGATTTTTCGGGCCTTAGACTTGTCCTTGGGTAAGTTTTTGTTAACTAGGTAGTCAATGATGGGATCTTGCCAGCTCGGATCCTCGTTGATTTGCATCAAGTTTGGCTGCTCTACCTCTTCTATGCTTGGCTGGTCAAGGTGCTAACCGGGATGGAGTGTCTGAACTGGGTATCAAATGCTGATACTAAGCTTGCCAGTGCGTCTGCGTGCATGTTCTCTGCTTGAGGCACTTGTTGGATGGTGAAGGTAGGAAACGCCTTCAAGAGCTCTTAGACTTTGTCAAGGTAAAAGATCATCCTTGGGTGTTTCGCCATGTATTCTCCTGAGGCTTGATTTGTGATCAGTTGGGAATTTGAGTAGATGGCCAGCTTCTTGATTGACAGCGCCTTTGCCAAGCGCAAGCCAGCGAGCAATGCCTCGTATTCTGCCTCATTGTTTGAGGCCGGGAAGCCAAGCGTGATAGCTTGCTCCAACAGGGTTCCATCCAGGGTGATGATGACGATGCCTGCTCCAGCTCCTTTTTGGTTCGACGCTCCGTCTACGCGCAACTGTCACATGTCTCTGGGTTGGTCAGGTTCAGTGGAGGTCTTGTCTACTCTCGAACTTTCCTTTTTTTTTCCTGACCAGCTTCTCTTCTTCGGCCGATGGAGTGAATTCTGCGACAAAGTCTGCTAAAGCCTAGGCTTTTATTGCAGTCTTCGGCCTGTAGAGAAGGTTGTATTGGCTTAGCTCTATAGCCCACTTCATGAGTTGTTGAGACGCGCGAGGGCTGTGGAGGATTGACCTCAAAGGAAAGTCGGTCATGACGATGACTCGGTGAGCTTGGTAGTAGGGTCGCAGCTTTCTCACGGAAACTATAAGGGCCAAAATAAGTTTCTCCAATTTTGGGTAGCGAGTCTCTACATCGAGGAGGGCTTTTGATGTGTAGAATACCGGATGTTGGGCCCCCATTTCTTCTCCGATGAGAGTTGAGCTGACGGCCGAGTTGGACACTACCAGGTACATGAACAAGTCTTCACCAGGGTTTGGCTTTGAGAGCAGGGAAGTTGAAGTGAGGTAAGTCTTCAGATTTGGAAAGCTTCTTCGCACTCCTCGTCCCATTTGTCTTTTTGTCCCTTTTTCAAAGCTTTGAAGAATGGTCTGCACTTGTCGGTAGATCTCGAGAGGAATTGGTTGAGGGCCGCCGCTCTGCCCGTTAGACTTTGTATCTCCTTTACTATTGAAGGTGACTTCATCTCGAGAATTGCCTTGATTTGGCGTGGGTGCGCCTTGATATCTCGTTAAGTGACTAGATATCCCAGGAATCGGCTGGACGATACATCGAACGTGCATTTACTTGGATTCAACTTCATGCGATACTGGCGGAGCAGGCTGAATGCCTCAGTGAGGTTCTTGATGTGGTCTGCTCGCTTAGGGGCTTTAACCAGCATGTCGTCTAAGTAGACTTCCATGGTTTTGCCGATCTGTTCCTTGAAAATTTTATTCACGAGCCTTTGGTGGGTTGCTCCGGCATTATTTAGCCTAAACGACATGACCTTGTAGTAGTATATCCCTCTCTCAATGATGAAAGAGGTCTTCGCCTTGTCATCCTCGTGCATGAGGATTTGGTTATAGCCGAAGTAGGCGTTCATGAAGCTAAGCAGCTGATTGCCGGAAGTTGAATCCATGAGCTAGTCGATTCTCGGCAATGAGAAGTTATCTTTAGGGCAAGCTTTGTTGAGGTCGGTGTAATCGACACAAAGTCTCCACTTGCCATTTTCTTATTTCGCCACCAAAACAACGTTGGCTAGCCATTTTGAGTAAGAGACCTTTTCAATGAAGCCAGCAGCTAGGAGCTTGTCGATCTTTGCTTCTATGATTGTGACTCGCTCGGGAGCAAAGTTGCGTCTCTTCTGCACTACTAGCTTGTTGGCGGGATTGACATGGATCCTGTGACAGATGATGTTAGGGTCGATGAGAGGGCATGCCAGATGGCGACCATGCGAACATGTCTTTGTTTTTATGGAGGAAGGTGGTCAGCTCCACCTTCTCATTCTGGGCTTAGGCGTGAGCCGACCCATGCTTTTTTGTCTGGCTGGTCAGGATCAAGGGTTACTAACTCAACGTCTTTCTCAGGCTTCCAACCTTCATCAAGGGAGCCTTTCAGGCGGATTCCCTCGTCTCGATCTTTCTTGTTTAGGTTCTGGCACAAGCTGACTCTGCGCTTCTTTGTTTGGCGTGCCGAGGATCAGGGGGTACTAACTCAACGTCATCCTCAGGCTTCCAACCCTTTTCAGGGAGTCTTCCGAGCGGATTCCCTCGCCTTGATCCTGGCTTCTTAATTGCTATTGTGAGGTAGCAACTCCCCTCCCGTTCGGGCTTGCTATCCTGCTAGGAGCGTATCCTACCATGTCAGGAGCCTGCATTCCTGATGTGAACTACAACTGCTTGCTCTTCTTGAGCCCTTGGGCTGTGCATCTCCTTGCCATGACTTGGTCACTATTGATCTGCCCGATCCCGTCCCCAAGTGATGGCTTCTATCTTGCTGATCCATGGTCGGCTCAAGATTTCGTTGTAGGGGGAGATCTCATCGATGACCATAAAGGTTTGTGAGCAGGACCACCGGGGGTGAGTGGATGTCAAGGTCAATCGTTCCCACAGTGATTGATGTGGCCCCATTGAAGCCGGTGAGTGACCTAGCAAGTTTGTTGATCTTGGGCTCCAATCTCATTTGTTGGATAACGGATAGTTGCAGAATGTTGGCTACGCTGCCCTCGTCCATATGAACTCGCTCGATCACAACTTGTTCAATTTGGATGCAGATGATTAGGGCATCATTATGTGGCAGATCAAGCTCAATCAAGTCATTCTTCTGAAAGCCGATGACGGGTGTATCTTCAATGACTGGAGTGCTATTTAGGACTTGAGAGATGTAAGTCGCCTGCGAGATCTTTCTCTTGCGCTCCTTGGTGGTTAGCCCCGGACTCCTGGGAGTCAGCTAGAATGGTGTTGATCAGGTATGACCCTTTGGGAAGTTTCCTTGGCAGTTGCATCGCAGTCCTCGAATCTGCTAGATGGCCTTCTTTGCGATGAATTTCGTGCAATGGCCGTCTCTGACCAGCTCCTTGAGATGCCTTTTCCAAGCATTGCAGTTGTTGGTGTAATGACCATGCTCCCCGTGGAATGCGGAGTATTTATTGGTGTCCTTCCTAGACGAGTCCCCCTCAGGGGTCGGCAGTCTCCTCACCCACGACTTGTCCTTCACTTGTGCTAGGATCTGGTGGATCGGGATGGTAAACTCATTGTAGGTTCCCGTTTCCGAGCCTCCCTCTTGGGGCCGCGATCTGCACTTGTCCCGGGTTATGTGCTCGAACTGGTTTCTCTTTTGGCTTGCCTACCTTGTCGGGTGGTCAGCTTGTTTGCTAGCTTTCTTCGTGGCAATTCAGTCATCATCACAGAGTGCGTAGCGCTTTGCCGTTGCGAAGACTTCTGTCAAGGCTTGGCTCGGAGTTATGGCTAGCTCACGGTATAGCTCGTGTTCAGTTGGCAAGTCTTTCTTGAAAGCTGAGGATGCAACTAGGTCATTGCATCTTATAATGTTCATCTTCTCAGCCTTGAATCTTCTGAGGTAGTCTCGAAGTGACTCGTCTGGCTTCTTGCATAGGTTGAATAGGTGGTCTGCATGTTTTCTAACCGTCCGGTAGGAGGTGTACTCCTTTGTGAAAACAAGAGCGAACTCCTTGAAGCTACCTATCGAGGAGGACGGTAGAGTGTGGAACCAGTCTTGAGCTGCTCCTCGGAGAGTCATCGCGAACACTTTTCACATCAGGGCGTCGTCTGCCTTGTCCAGGATCATGGCGCTCTTGAAGTGCCTCAAATGGCTCTAGGGGTCGGAGTCCCCTTGGAACGGAGTAATGGACGATGCTGTGAACCGCTTTGGCGGTACAGCTTGTTCCACCTCGTCTGTAAAGGGAAAGCGTCGACTCGATCAATTTCCTTGTGCAGGGCCTCTTCCATGCTTCCTTTAAGTTGGAGACCTGGGAGTCGGTCATTCACTAGCTTTTCTACATCTTTTGCCCGCAGGGCTGTGTTGGTAGATTTCAGCTGCACCAAATGGATTCAGCTGCATCCTCAACTTGTGATACTCGCAAGTGCACGAGCCATTCAGGAGTATAGCATATGTAAGTGCGAGGTCGATTCCACAGGGATTGGTGATTGAATGATCCAATTCAGTTTTCCTCATGCCATACATCAACGGCATCATACATCAACCAGTTTTCCTCTTAACCAGTTCTTACAAGATCATGGCATCATACATCAACGCTCATGCCATTATACTCCCCAACAGAATGGAATGGCTGAAAGAAAGAACAAACATTTATTGGAAGTAGTTCGTGCCTCTCTCTTTGGTGCCAATATGCCTCGATCTTTTTGGGGAGAAGCCGTCGTCTCTGAGATACCTCATCAATTGGATTCCCTTTAGTATCCTAAATTTCCAAACACCACTTCAAACACTTCACCACCATATCCAAACACCTCCCACCCCAAACCTGGAATCCCGGAATTTTCGGCTGTGTTGTATTTATTCACTTACATGATCACCAACGAAGCAAATTGGATCATTCGAGCCGAAAAGTGTGTTTTCATTGACTATGCACCTCATCAAAAAGGATGCTGGTGTTATCATCCTCTTAGTTAGAAGGTTTATACCTCCATGGATGTTGTGTTCCAGGAACACAGCTTATATTTTTAGCAGGCACAGGAGGAGAATTGAGAATCCACCACTCCTTAAATTCTCAATTTTTTTCCCTATGACGTCACTCTGCTTCAAAACGACCAGTCGCTAGTAGACAACGTGACAAGACCTGACCCAAATTCCACTTTGGAATCCGGAGTCGAACCTTGTGTGTGTCTGACACCTGGTGGGTGCTAGGCTCAAATGACTAAATTGACCTTCTAACAAAACTCTAAACTAATCTCAAGTTTGACTTCTGCCGAAAATTCGGCATAGTCTCCCCTGTAACTTGAAAGTTTCCCAAAAATTTTACCTGTCAAATAAACATATAAATGTATGTCACAACTGCCAGCATGTAATAAATTATATCCAGGAAAACCAAGCATCATAACATTCTGGCCTCAGGCCTCAATAAAACGAATAAATCCTTATGCTATCAACAATCGATTCAAATTCTTAGAACATGATCAAAACAATTTTAGATCTTGAAATAACTTAGTTGGACTACTTATTAATCACTTGACCTCGCGGCTGCACCTATTAACTCTAGGCTGCCTACGTACCCTTAATAAGGGATCAAGCCACACGTAGTTCTTCCAAAATTTCGAATCAATCATATACTGAATATAAATGTGCCATACATTGAACTCCCTTTATGTTAGTTGAAGAATATCTTAGAACTGAAACTCTCTACACCTAGGCGTACCCCATTCCTGTTTTGTCAATTCTGTTATTAATCCGTCAATTCCATCCTCGTAGGCCTCGGTAACACGAAGTTAATCCAAGCTGCAAATCCTCGCAGGCCTCGGTGACACCATGTCAACCTCAGCCGCAATCCTCACAAGATTCGATGACACCAAGTCAACCTGAGCTGCAATCATCGCAGGCCTCGGAGATACCACTTCTATCCAGGTCGCAACCCTTGCAGGTCTCGGAGATACCACTTCAATCCGAGCCGCAATCCTCGTACCACACGGTTCAGGGTCCTGAAAACAAGTGGGGCATTTTTTATAACTGACACTGTTTCCAACAACTACGGGGTACCCTTGTGATGAGTTTGAATAACCATATCCAAAACTTATATCAATACTTTCCCTTTTATTTCACAATCTATCTCCTGATAAATTGATTCACATAACTCATTCCCGGTTAGGACTCGTTTACATGGTCCTTCTAACCCTTCTTAAAGGATATAACTGCCTCAGAAGACTCACGGTCAACCGATGGCCAAACTGCCTAAACTTGGTCAAGCTGAGCTGGCGGGGCCCACAACCTCCTATCACAAATCCGAAAGTCCCTAAAGGTTCCAATATGCCTATGACACATGTCCTGAAAGTTTGGTCTCGATTGGACGATTCGGACTAATCACAATGGTATCGATAGGACGGTTACTATAAACCTAGCCATAGGGTTGTCGTTTATGGAGTATCCGGACTCCGTTTTACAATCCGTCGAATCCTATACGATCCTGGAATTACCTAAATCAACATATATAAAATTGACTATGATCCAACAGTTCAATAGTATCGAACCCATAAATCGCATAATAGGCGAGATCCGTTCGGGGTTCTATCATTGTCCAAATTGAAATCTGAAAGTACCTAAGCACTCGTGAGGACCAGGGGATCATTTTGGAGCCCTAAGCCGTCGAAAACCTGGCCCACGTGCCGCCGCATGCACTAGCAGCGCGTGGTTGCCCAAAGCGATACCACTCGCCAGAAAATCTCAAAATCAAAGGCCAAGTTTCCTATCCTGGGTTCAGGGCATCGATTGGAGCCACTTTTGTTCTTGGACCTACCCAGGAAAACAAGCGGAAGTGGCCAGAATTTCACCTTGAATTTCAGCCAAAACCTAAATTCTAAATCAAGTTTCTAAACACGATTATCGTCCAATTTCTACACAACAGGCAGCTAGAGTGTGAAGAATAGGTGAGAAATCGTACCTCGGTTGCCACAGATGCAGTTGGCCGTAGCGACGCCGTGAACAACCGGAGAAACTAGTCGATATCGCCGGTGAATTCCGAGGTTTCCGGCCAGGAAAATGGGTGGGTTGTGTTAAGCTCATATTTTCATACATATACATGCCCAATTTACTTACTTCTTTTGCTTAGTTTCTTTGATTTCTAAGTTATTTGCCTCTCTTTGTGTGTTTTGTAGGCTAAAAAAGCAAGAGAGCATAATTCATGCAATTCAAGCATGTTAAGGCCTGATTTGGATGAATGGAAGAAGAGATTAAAAACAAACAAATTTTGGCTACAGCCCCCTGCTAGTCCAGTTTCGTAGGTCACATTGCAAGATTTGTTTCAGCAACCTACACAGCTCGGATGAGGCAGCATTCTTCATGAAAGGTGTTCCAATGGGTGTTCACTATAACATATCCAAAATTCAGCCTCATTGGATAAATATGGAGTCCGTCACCTAGCAAACACAGAACCATGTTCAGGATGGATTTTGTCAGCGAGCAAAACGAGTTAGCAATTTGTTTCGGCCTTAACTTCTTCCTCCGACCTTGGATTGGCCCAAATAACATATGACTGGAAGAAGACATTCTGAACTTCAATTTTGAGTGCTTAAAGTCATAATTTGCTTAAGGGAAGCCCAATTCGTAAGCCCTTGAAGTTTCTGGTCATGCCTGACCTAAGGATGAGCTATGTGTGCTTGGTCATGATGGCATAAGCATGATGTGTTATTGATTGTGGGGAAGTTAGGTGAAGCAGATGCATTTCTTATATTTGGGTGGATTGTTGCAACAGCCAAATGGTATAAACAAGATGAAGTGGGAGCTGCAATATTAAGCCTAAAGAGAGGATTAATTGTTTTCAAAGTTCTAATGTTTTAGTTTAGTTTATCATTTTCATTTAAGTTATGGTTTCCTAATCCAACAAATCTGAAATTTTGTTTCAAGTTTCCTTGTCTTTCTTTAAGCATTTCTGAAGTAGCTCAATAAGAAAAAGGGAAAGATAGGAGACAACCCAATCCATAGAAACATGGAGTATGGAGCAGCGGAGAAGTCGACCTCCAGCTGCTATGGCCAACCACTCTCCAGCTAATCACTTCAAAGGGAGCATTCCGATCATATCTCTTTCATTTGTATAATAATTGCTACTCATACTTAGTTGTGTCTCATTTTCTGTTTTGTTTTTGTTAGGGTTTTCTTTTCCTTGATGTGGGAGAACATGATGAGCAGCTGACCCAAATACTCAAAGAAGAACATGTGCTGCCATACTATGTGTATTACCCTCTCATTGTCTTCAAGGGGAAGTTCTAAACTCTCTTTCTTTTATTTCTTTTATTTCATTCCTTTACCCTGGATTTCATGTGCATTGTATGCTTTACATGGATTCAAACATTGAGGACAATGCTTCATTTAAGTTTTGGGGTGCTGGAAAGTTTTTAGTTTTTGTGTTTGTGTCTGAAAACGTAGGCTTCTTCATTGCTAAAATTTTTATTTTCTGCTACTGTTTTGAAGGTTTGGTCCGCGTGTGTTCTTCATGTTTTCATGCTGAATCCAACGACATTAAGAACGTTAAATTTGACCAAGTGGTTTGAAAGTTACATGTCAAAATAGATTAGATGTTGAAATTGAGCAAAATAGCAATTTGAAACCTCTCGTTTTTTTTTTTCTGTTCTTTTTCTTTGAGTCATTTTCAGTTTTCCTTCCCACACCAATGATAAATCTTGAGTCTAACTTCTAATATGGCTCTTAGGAATTTGATAAGCATTGTGTTAGGTCTGAATCTTATTCTTTTGCTAGCTAAGTCTCACATAATTATGCCTTGAGCTTTCTATGCACTTTAGCCATGATTATACACCTCTTGCATGTCTTACCCAATTGTATGCCTTTTTGCTTGTGTGATTCATTGGAATGTCAAGTTTATAACTAAGATATGATTTAGGCCATCTTTGTTAAGCCTCTTTCTTTTTCCTCCATCAACCCATACAATACATATTCCATTGTAAACCCTTTTGTGCCCAAACACTTAACCATTTCTTTCTATCACCTTATCATCCATTAAACATCCTACCATCTAGGGGACACGTAGAGTATGATTGTATTTCAGATTGTAATGCATTCAAGGCAACAAATGAGCTGAAAAAAAAATTTTAAATAAAAAGAGAAAAGAAGTGTGGCCAATGTAGTCACGACCCTAGGGTGATATAAGGAGAAATTAAGGTGATCTAGGGTAAAGAGCCGCAAAATTGGGCCAAATATTATACAAAGTGTGTAAACGTCAAAATCAAATTGTGAAGTGATTCAATTGCAAAATCTGGTGTTGTGAGCTATTCAATTTCTGTGCCTTACATTTCAAACGTCCATGATCTTATTTACATATTATGCTCTACTTTGTTCCTTAGACTTTGTGTTTTCATATCCATTCTTTTTCTAACCATTACCATAACCCCATTACATCCATAAGTAAAGTCCTACTGATCTTGGTTTAGCTTGGCAAACTTGTGCTCATTCTTGCAGGAATTCATATCGTTGTTTGAGAAGCATGAGTTGTATCTTCATGGCTGTTTCACACACACACACACCTTGAGCATGATTTGTGTGAGATTGTGGTAGCACTTGAATAATGTTTAGAACTTCCTTAGTGCTTGTTTTGTTCCTTGTTGAGCCATGTCTATGAAGTTTAAAATTTCTGTCTAGTTGGAAGGTTAACGTTTTTGTATTTTGTTTTGTTTTCTTTTGCTCGAGGACTAGCAAAAATCTAAGTTTGGGGGTGTGTTAAGCTCATATTTTCATACATATACATGCCCAATTTACTTACTTCTTTTGCTTAGTTTATTTGATTTCTAAGTTATTTGCCTCTCTTTGTGTGTTTTGTAGGCTAAAAAAGCAAGAGAGCATAATTCATGCAATTCAAGCATGTTAAGGCCTGATTTGGATGAATGGAAGAAGAGATTAAAAACAAACAAATTTTGGCTACAGCCCCCTGCCAGTCCAGTTTCGTAGGTCACATTGCAAGATTTGTTTTAGCAACCTACACAGCTCGGATGAGGCAGCATTCTTCATGAAAGGTGTTCCAATGGGTGTTCACTATAACATATCAAAAATTCAGCCTCATTGGATAAATCTGGAGTCCGTCACCTAGCAAACACAGAACCATGTTCAGGATGGATTTTGTCAGCGAGCAAAACGAGTTAGCAATTTGTTTCGGCCTTAACTTCTTCCTCCGACCTTGGATTGGCCCAAATAACATATGACTGGAAAGAAGACATTATGAACTTCAATTTTGAGTGCTTAAAGTCATAATTTGCTTAAGGGAAGCCCAATTCGTAAGCCCTTGAAGTTTCTGGTCATGCTGACCTAAGGATGAGCTATGTGTGCTTGGTCATGATGGCATAAGCATGATGTGTTATTGATTGTGGGGAAGTTAGGTGAAGCAGATGCATTTCTTATATTTGCGTGGATTGTTGCAACAGCCAAATGGGAGCTGCAATATTAAGCCTAAAGAGAAGATTAATTGTTTTCAAATGTAATTGTGTGTTAGGTGAAATTTGTGTGGTTGGTGAACTTAATTGTATAATCTGATTCACCTAACCCTTGTGCCTATAAATAGGGAGTCTCTAGAGAGCTTAGGGAGTCAGAATTTCATTCCATCATTTTACACTTCCATTGTACACAAAGAGAGGGAAAGTTGAGAGTCACAAAGGGAGAGAAGGGAGAAGGCAGGAGCTGGGAGGCTTTGGCCTCCTGGCAGCCATGGAGATGAATCTTTTCCATCTCTAGCATGCTGTCCTTATCTTCTTCTCCTTCCTTTGTCTTTTATTTTCTTCTTGTATTTCCTTTGTTTTACTTTGTTTTTCTGTTATTAGTTTTAATAAACATCTTGCTAGTCTTGTATCATGGTTTGAGTTTATAACGTTTGATTTCATTCATGAATTCTTCTTCACTATTTTAATGGAGCTGTTTTGCATCATTTGATTGATCACCTAAGATTTTATGCATTATGCTCTTGTTGGGAAGGTTTGGGGATCATCTTCATTCCATCCATTAGCAACTCATGTGATTTGGTTTCTAGGTCTCCTAATGTAAACACCATGCTTGGGGTCCTTGTGATGTTCAATGTAATTTGATCCAAACACCATGGACTTATTTGTGAGCATCTTCATGAGTGAATCAATTTGTTTACTTGCTGCCATAACATGATTAGAACAATTAGGGTGGATTCTAAAACCTCACCATCTTGTCTTAGTTCTTTTCTTTCTTCTTGTTTTGTTTCTCTTGTTTTCATTTCTGTTTTGTGTAGGAAAACAGAATTGGATCATTCAATCACCAATCCCTGGAATCGACCTCGCACTTACATACGCTAAACTACCAACGGCTCGTGCACTTGCGAGTATCACAAGTTAAGGATGCAGTTGAATCCATTTTGGTGCAGCTGAATCTACGCAACAGGTTGGGTTCATGGCTTCAAGATGAGTCGAACCGTACCGGTTCCGGCCCTTGCCGTGACCGGAACTGAGAGAATCGAAGAGAGAGAGAGAGAGAGAGAGAGAGAGAGAGAGAGAGAGAGAGAGAGAGACGTGCTGAGGAGAGAGAGAGCGTTTTAGAATTTTAAAAAATTGATTTTCGCTAAAATTATGATTATGCCACTGAACTTCTTTTGATCGCCATTTCTTCGTTACAACTCTGATTCGAGTCTACTATGTGTCTATGGACTCGTTTCGACGTGCTCTACGCAACGATACAATCGGTATTTCCAAATTCCTTCCCCAACTTAAAATGACCTTTTTGCCCCTTTTAATATTAAATAATATTTTAATTTCTCAAAAACCTTAATTAATTCAAATCCTTTTATTTAATTATATATTTCCATTTATTTTCTCATTTAAACTTATTCCCTCTTATTTTAATTATTTAATCTTCCCCGAATAAAAAGTCAACTCTCAAATCATTTAAATATTTTCGGGGTAAAATTGTCTTTTTCCTGAATAATTTAATATTTAATTATTAATTTAGGACCGGGTTGTTACACAGTGACCGGTCGCAAGAGGAAAACGAAAACGACGAGTTGTCTCCATGCTGTCAAAATTAGGAGGAGGAAATTGAACAGTTTTATGAGATTTTGCCCACTTCACCTCCAGGTACCACACCAATCACCTCCAGAGGAACTCATTCAGGTAACATCTTTCCCCTGAAACTGATTACACTAATGAAATATCCCATGATGATTTTATTTCAAAAGGCACAGAGCCTACATATCAGCTTTCAGAAAGGAAGAACCGTGGGAAATCTCGAGTACAATATGAAGCAGATCTTAAAGCCAAAGGGAAATACCTCATCAATAATTATATATCTCTCAACAGATTATTAGAGTCACGTGTGCACTATGTGTAGCAGTTGGCTGACATATCTATCCCCAACAGTGTAACTGAAGCACTAGAAGACCCAAAATGGAAAGAAGCCATTAATGAAGAAATGCAAACTCTCCAAAAGAATGTCACATGGGAACTCATGCCCTTACCTCATGGAAAGAAGGCAGTAGGATGCAGGTGGATTTATACTATGAAACTCAAAGCAAATGGATCCATTGAAAGATATAAAGCTAGATTGGTGGCGAAGGGGTACACACAGAGATATGGGATAAACTACCAGGAGACCTTTGCCCCAGGAGCCAAGATTAACACTATTAGAGTCCTATTGTCTCTAGCAGCAAATCTCGATTGGCCACTGCAACAATTTGATGTCAAAAATGCATTCTTACATGAAGACTTGGAAGAAAAAGTATATATGGACTTACCCCCAGGATGTAATTCAGCTCCTGAAAAGATGAATCAAGTTTGTAAGCTCAGAAAGTCATTATATGGGTTAAAACAATCTCCCAGGGGCATGGTTTGGTAGATTTACTAAAGCTATGAAGAATTTTGGATATACACATAGTAATTCAGATCACACCCTATTCTTGAAGCGTAATAAAGGAAAACTTACTGCATTGATTGTTTATGTAGATGACATAGTCGTAACTGGAAACGACACAAGAGAGCAACTAAAGTTGCAAAAGTATTTGTCTTAGGAATTTGAGATGAATGATTTAGGTGATCTGAAGTAATTTCTCGAAATTGAAGTAGCAAGGTCAAAACCTGGTATATTTCCTGTCTCAAAGGAAGTATGTAATGGATCTACTCACTGAAACAAGAATGCTTGGATGTAAGCCTGCTAACACACCCATTGAGATGAATCACAAGTTGTGTGAAGATATGGACCAAGAACCAACAGTACCAACGCCTTGTTGGAAGGTTGATATACTTGGCACACACAAGACCAGATATTGCATATTTTGTGAGTGTGGTTAGTCAGTTTATGCATTCACCCAGTATTTCTCATAGGAATGCAGTTGATCGGATCTTAAAATACTTAAAGTCAGCCCCTGGGAAAGGATAAATGTTCTCAAAAAATGGAGATCTTGAAGTTGTTGGATTTACAGATGCTGATTGAGTTGGTTCCATTACAGATAGACGCTTTACTTCTGGTTACTTTACATTCGTGGGAGGTAACCTAGTCACTTGGCGGAGTAAAAAACAAAATGTGGTTTCTCGGTCTAGTGCAGAAGCAAAGTATTGAGGAATAGCTCACGGAGTTTGTGAATTATTGTGGATCAGAAGACTCTTGACATAATTGGGCTTCAAGCTAGAAAAGCCAATGGAGTTGCATTGTGACAACAAGTCAGCTATCGATATTGCCCATAATCTAGTTCAACATGATCGAACCAAACATGTTGAGGTGGATAGACATTTCATGAAAGAAAAAATTGAGAATAAGATCGTCCGCCTACCATTCGTAAAATCAGAAGATTAACTGGCAGATGTCTTAACAAAAGTTGTTTGTGGAAGAGTATTTCATGACTCATTTACCAAGTTGGGCATTGGTGACATATATGCATCAACTTGGGCATTGTGGAAGAGTATTTCATGACTCACTTACTAAGTTGGGCATTGTGGAAGAGTATTTCTCACCTATGCTTGTTTATTGATTTGGACTTTATTTAAGTGTGATTCATGATGTGCAATATATATGCAGGTCAGGTCTCTTAAAAAAAAACAAGAAGAAAGAACAACCAAGCACATCACATCAAAGGACTACAAGACAATCAAAGGGGAAGAAACCTATAAGCATTTATTTGTGTGAATGCTTGTTTCTAAAACTGCCTATGTCAATGCTTGTTTGTTGATGTGAATGCTTGTTTTTAAAACTACCTATGTCAATGCTTGTTTCTAAAACTGCCTATGTTAATGCTTGTTTCAGATCATAAAAAACTCCCAAAAAAAGACTATGTCTCATTCTCAGCAAGCTTCTCAGTCTCAAGCAAGCTTCACAGTCTCAGACAACTAAACCACCAAACCTCAGAGAAAAACGTTTAAGTCACCAGCTAAAAGGAAGGCTTTTTTTGGAAAGGAAGAAAATGTTGGACAAATATCAAGTTTAGAGATACTGAGACAGTTGGGAATAGAAGGAATGAAATGGGCATGTATTTTGAAGACTGTTTGAACTTGTATTTTGAAGATTGTTTGAACTTGTATTTTGAAGTTAATTTGGGATTCCAATGTTGGAGAAATTATACAGTGATACGATACTACCACATGGCAATGGAATAATGACATCTAGCACAACTGTTATTAGAGAGATAGAGCGCTTTCATCTAGTACGAATGTTAATGCTGTTTACTCTCTTCCTCTTTTTTTTTTTTTTGGTTTCTTTCAAAGCAAAGAACAGATAAACCCTGGTGTAATTGGAGTCTGCGCCACTTTTCAAAGAAAAAGAACACCTTTTTAGCCACAAAACTATGGATCTCCTCTTTTTCTTACGATCTCTGCTGATTTTGTTTCCCGATTTTGGCACCTTCAGAAGTGATACGATACCGACATTTTGAGACCCACCAACTTCTTCTAATAAATAAGAGTATGTGTGTGTGGTCCTTATTCCTGCATCCACCATGGTTTTAATCACACCCAAATGCGCTTCTGACACTTTTCTATTTGATCTCAAAAATTCCCTCTCTTCCGGCATAGCAAGTTATGGTTATGTTCAGAAACAAAATGAGAAACTTTTCACATACCATTGTCATCTTGGAAGGCAAATCAAATGCCAGCTTCGCAACCTGTTCTCGTCTCTAATTTGTTAGCCTTGCTCACTTCTGAAGGGTCACTATCTAGTTGAAAACCTTCTTTTGAACAAAAATAACTAAATTGCTGCAATTTTTTTTTTTTTTGTATTATCTCTTTTGTCCCCTTCGAACACTAAATCCAATTCTCGTAGCATTACTGTTGTAGAGATTATAAGCTTCCTCTTTAGTAGACACAACTTTTCCAAGCAAATTTTCTTCGAAACTTTCCATACGATTGACGATCATTGGATTTTCTTCTTCACTTTCAATATCAATAACTACTTGCACACACCACAACATCATTTTAAAAACAAAACAAACAAAAATTAAGAGTGTAATTGTTGATAAAATACTTATTAACAAGTACATTTGTGTGCTACAAAAAATAAAAAATAAAAAAAATCATGCAAGCAGCCAAGTTAACGAAATAGATATGCAAAATGTAATTAGACTATATATATGCAACTAACTATATGTGTGAATCTAGTTCTACTTTATTGGAATAGTAAAAAGAACAACCTACAGAAATCGAAAAAAAAAATATAGCCTGCAACAATCGGAAACAGCATGCATAAATTAGAAAAAAAAAAAAGAAATAAAAGAGCGGCACCTTCTACGGTGCACCAGGTGCACCCATGCACCATTTGTTGTTTATGAAGCATGTGCAGTGCACATGCCAATTAATTTGTAAAAAAATAAAAAGAAAACCTGCTATAACAGGTGGAGGTAATATGTTTCTTCTGTGATATTTTAGTGCGCTTCTCCCCAAACTGGTTATGAACTTCAAAACCCAAAAACCTCTCCTGCATATGGCTATCTCCTCCATGTATCTCTTCTAGTGGTCAGTTGATTCCTAAGGTTGAAAACATTGGGTAGCAGTTGGTTTGAAGCGTTTTAAGGTTAGTATTGAGCAATCTCAGTTATCTCTTGCTAAGCCCTAACTAACCTCACCTCTTTTTAAGTTCATTATGTTTATGGGTAAACCTTAATCTCATCTCTCTCTTGCTAAGCCCTAACTAATCTCAAGAATTTTTAGGTTAATTTCTGTTTAGGGGTAAACCTTAATCTCACCTAAGTTTTCTACCAAATTTGAATTGAATTTGTGTGGGTGGGTAACCTTATTCTAAATTGTAAAATTTGAATGGAAGTTTGTTGCGTAGATTTAGCTGCACCAAAGTGGATTCAGCTGCATCCTCAACTTGTGATACTCGCAAGTGCACGAGCCGTTCGGTAGTATAGCATATGTAAGTGCGAGGTCGATTCCACAGGGATTGGTGATTGAATGATCCAATTCAATTTTCCTACACAAAACAGAAATGAAAACAAAAAGAAGCAAAAAGGTTTTGTACACATTTGAGAACTTGAGAATTTGGAAGAGAAGGTGTTTGGGAAGCTTTGAGGATGTTTGAAAGAGAAGAGAGATGTGTTTGAGAACTTGGAGGATGTTGAGAACTTGGAGAATGTTAAAGAGAATGGAGAAGTGTTTGAGAACATTGGGAAGTTGATGAAGGAAAGGAGAGAAAGTGTTTGTGAAGTGTTTTGAGAGCATGGGAAATTTGGAAGAGAAAGGAAGGTAAGTGTTTGAGAGCTTTAGAGAGGGGAGAAGTGTTTGAGAGATTTGGAGAATTTTGGAAGAGTAAGGAAAGTGGTGTTTGGGAACTTTGTGGATTTTGGAAAACATGGGAAATGTTTTAGAGCATGGAGAACTTTGAAAGAGAATAGAGAAGTGTTTGGAGAATTTAGAAGAAGAGAAAAGAAAAATGCTTGAGATTTATAGTACTAGGATCTTGTTACAACAATTGAGAACTACAAAAGAGAAACTAAGAGAATTTGAGGGAGAGAAGGGAAGGGAGCTCTAGAGAAGTGTTTGAGAGCTCCCCCCCTTGGGGTGTGATTACAAGCTTAGAGAACTTCCCTATTTATAGGCTTAGGGGAAATGAAAATCTGAATATACAATTGAATTCACTAACCACACTAACTTCACCTAACACACAACACTTAATTCACCAACCTAACCTAACACACAATTGCATTTGAAAACAATTCCTCTTGTCTTTAGGCTTAGTGTTGCATCATCCACTTCAACATCTTTCAATTCATTTGGTTTCTGCAAAATTTCACTCAAAAATAGGTATTGAATATGCTTCACCAAACTTCCCCACAATCAACAACACTTCATCATGCATATGTCATGCATGACAATGCATTGCAGCCAGCTTGTGGGCTCATTTTGGGCTTGTGTCTCCAGTCTGAAAAATCTGGAAAAATATGGATCTTGAAGCTCTTTGAATTATCTTTCCAAGCATATGCAGCCCAACTCAAGGAAAAATCGGAAAGGCCTTCAAATGTGATTTTTGGCCCAGTAACGTAGATGCTGCCGAATTTGACCTTAAGTTGCCAAAACATGTATAACTTTCTCTAGAAGACTCGGAATCATGAACCGTAAAATTCTACAGAAAATAGACTTCCGTAGCTTTCCAATGATGTATGGCTCATTATCTGGTTCTTCTTGAGCAAGTACAGTCCAATCCGTGAAGTTGGTTGATCTGCAGACACCATTTTGAGCTAATTTGTCTCCAAAATGCAATTAGTGAGTCTCAAGCTTATAACACTGAAACAAACACAAAACTTATTAAAAGCACAAGTTTAACTCAAAAGCATAACCAAATCATAAGTTAAAAGGGTACAAAATGATATGTAAATATGCACCGATCAAATACCCCCAAACCTAGATTTTGCTAGTACTCGAGCAAAACAAAAAGGAAAACAAAAATAAAAATCAAATAAGAAGTTAACTAGACAACTTTCGTAGGTAACTCGATTGCATTTAGCGTATGCAACAAGCCTTTAAACCTCTAGGCATCCCTAGTAGGAGGAGTTGTGTCTCCTGAGGGTTTAACAATACGATAATACCCACAAACGTTTTTCTAACTCTACAAAACAAAATGGTTAGAAAACTTATTAGATGTTAGTCCTTAAGCAAAATAACAAAAACAAAAATAAAAGCAAAAACAAAAATAAAAATAAAAACAAAATAAAAATAAAACTCAAAACAATCTTCTCGAACATTTCTAAAGAGAAATGACTCATGCACATGACTCAAAAGTTTTTAACAATAAAAGCTCAATTTTGGACATTATTCACAAAGTGGCAAAGTTCAAAACACAACATGCTCAAAGTGTGGTAGTGTGATAGCCAAATGCAACAAATTCTACAATCTTAGTTTTCACACAATTTCAAAAATCATAGAAATCACAAATTCAACTTCAAATCTCACCAAAGTTGTCCTCTCACAAATGAATCACTCGGAAGAGGGTTATAATGCAACACTCAGTTATAAACATGAGATTAGAGTTAAACCAAAATGGACTTAACTCGAAATAGAAAGATGAAGAACTTGCATTAGTATGATCTCAAGAAGGATGCCAAACACTTAAAAGTAGAAAAATGTATGCAATTCAACCACATGACATTTAAGATCAATTTAGGTCTTTAACATAGGTTGTAATGGGGCCAAGGGTGTAAGGTGAGTAAGAAATGAAGGGTATGGATAAAACAAAGTCCAAGGAACTCAAAATATAAGAGCATAAAACAATTGTTTACAAGACTTCGAATCATCACAATGAGAAATTATTTTTACATGATCAAAACTCCTTATACCTTCATTTACAATGATTCATACTCCTTTATTGAACAATCACCAATTTATTTTGAAGGCCCAAAAATGAATTTTCAATCAACCACCACTTAATTACAACTTTTCTCTTTTCTTTCACCAATTGTGTGAATTTTTTTTTTTTTTTCAAAATGTAACACCTCTTCCCAAACCTAGTATGAAAAACACATCCCAATTAAAGCTCATGAGTTCCTTAGAAAGGTAAATATTTGTTTTTCAGGATAAGGCGAGGAAATATAATTGGTTAAATGAAAGAAAAGGTTTACATGTAGGCTCAAAATGGTTAACAATGGAAAATCATGCTTAAGCATGCATAAGGTTAGCTTGAAAGGCACAAACGATCCAAAGAGGGCCTTAATATCATTTCTTAAATGTCATGAAATCAAATTGCATAAGAATGAATGACTTTTAAGTGTTCAACCAAATCAATGAATAATGAGATCAATCAACAACTTAGATAACAAGAAATTAAGAGTATGTGTATAACACTCAAGAAATGAAGCACAAGGCTCAAAAGCTCACTTTATATGGTTGGTTATATAAGTCTAATTTATGCTTCATACAATTCTTTAGATCATGCAAATCCTTTAATTGGA
Source organism: Prunus fruticosa (assembly GCA_018703695.1). NCBI lineage: Eukaryota > Viridiplantae > Streptophyta > Magnoliopsida > Rosales > Rosaceae > Prunus > Prunus fruticosa. The sequence goes on from CM031917.1 coordinate 30,130,004, forward strand.
AAATTATGAAACAAATGGCAAGTGCAAAGAAGGTTTCAAACATATCATGCTAGAACAATGCCAATTTTTTTTTTTTTTTTTTAAGGTTTTTTTTTTAACAATAAAAAGTTACAAAAAGAAAAATAATAAATAATAAATAAATAAAATTCAATTTTCATTTAAGTCATGCAACATTTATCACAATCTCATCATATGTGTTCGGAAAGTGACTCAAAAACAAAACAAAAATAAAATATAAAAATAAAAGCAAGACTCAAAAATAAAAATAAAATAAAAATAAAAACAAGCAAATAAAAAAATTTAAATTAAGGAAAAACCAAATTTACATGCTAAACTCTAATACCCCCAAACCTAGAAATGAACATTGTCCTCAATGTTTAAAAATTAGCCACAAACAATGTCATAACAAGAAATGAAAGGTACTAAAGTAAATAAAAATCATAAAACACACAAGAATTAAAATACACAAATAAAATACAATAATTACAAAAATAAAAATTACAAAACAAACAAATAAAAATAAAAATGAAACAGTAAAACACTCAAAACAGTAAGCCCTAAACAGAAGTCATATGCAAACTGAAACACAATTTTATTTTTTTTGAAAGCCCAAAGCCCACAATGAAATTAACCCACCTTGAAACCCAAAAAACCGACCCAAAATGAAATCCGAAGCCCACATGTTTTTTATTGTTTTAATTTAATTTAATTTTTATTTTTAAGATGAAACGTGAATTGGAAGTGCAAATGCGGGATTTCAGAAAAGAGAAAATGTGGTCCTTGATGTTTCGAGCAGAGCGAGACACGTGTCGACGCATAGAGGCGCCGCAGACTCCACAAGCAGAAATTACGGGGCCATACAAAGTCGTGATGACTTTACTGAACGCGTCCGTTTAGAAAGGTCACGTCGTGATAAATGAGTTAGGTGTGGTTGGAAAGAGAGAAGGTGGTGGGACTCGAGGAATGCTAGAGATTCAGAAATGCTTAGACGCTGCAATGGCTAGGGTTTAGCAAACTAAGTCTATAAGAAGGAAAAAGAAGGGAAAACACACAAACTCAAAAACACAAAAGAGAAAAGAAGCAAGAAAAAGAAAAAAGTGAGAAATCAAATGGCCTCTTCCTACCCATTTTCGTTGGATCTCAACTTAGCTCCACCGACTCAGACATGGGGCCAAGAGGCGGCACCAGGTATGGGTACCCTACTTTGCCTCCGCAAGGGGGCCTGTGACTGTCAATGACTCAATACTCCTAGACAACGATGTTGCCATTGGAGTTGGCAGAAATTTAGTAACTCCTAAAGATATACGTGTGTTCGGGACAAGGGATGACAACCGGGTCACGAGTGATGCCCTGACACTGAGTGTGCAGAGTCCAGCATGTGTTGCAAGTTTGGGTCATCGCCTACTTGCGAAGTCCCATGAGGTAGAGATTCTGAAAGGTCAGTGGCGGCGGAGCGAAGTATGGTTGAAGAGTGTCAGAGTGCTATAAAAAGCTTGAAAAGGGAGAGGGCAAGGATATTGGAGGTGAATCGACACAGCTAGAAGTATTGTGGGACGAGAATAAAAGCCTATCAAAGATGGTAGAGTTGTATTCTCGTGACATGCGAAAGCAGCTGGAGGACCTAGACCGACCGGGTAAACGCAAGCAAGCAGATCGCGAGAGTAGTTATGCTCAAGCTAAGATTGCGATCTTTGGGAGCTCAAGTGGTGAGCCCCAAGAGGCTGTGCGTGAAGCCCTGGAAGAGGACAGCCAGAGGGCCAAACTCAAAGCTCCTATGGTCGAGACACCTAGTGCTGTGAAGAAATGATTTCTACTGTTTTTATTTTTATTTTTTGTTTTTGTTTTTGTTATTTTTGTTTCAGAAATAAAAGAGTAAAGTTGCAGAAAAAAAAAAGAAAAAGAAAAAGAAAACACACTTCCCAACTAAAATAAAACAAAGACGACAAAAAGAAAAAGAAAACACACTTCTCAAACTAAAATAAGACAAAGGTGATAGCCGAAAGGGAAAAACACAAAACCCTAGAAAATGAAAGTAACGGGCAAAAACATAAAACACCTGAAAAACACGGAAAAAAATAAAATAAAGTAAAGTGAAAGTTAATGTGCTCCCCCTTGAAGCGATTAGGTGAGACATGCCCGGGAAATCCGAAATGGTGTTGGCTTTCTCTCATCAGCATATGCCTATTTAAACCACATCTCTGCAAGCGGATGATACCCAGCATTTCTTCTTGCAAACTCAAGGAAAAACATCAAAAAATTCAGAAGCAAAACAAATGGCATCCTCATGCACTCACCTTGATGATGTCAACCTTGACCTATCACTTGCACCACCGAATGCCCAGATAAGGGCTCGTCCAAACCCTGTCTTCCCAAACTCCACATATCATCACGGTACGACCTCAAACTTTGCTGAGGTAATACCGAACTTTTCTGAGGCAGTGCCGAACAGAGCAGTGCTCCTGGGCAGCATGATTGGCAGTAAACTCACATCGGCAGATCACCTGCATGTGGCACAAAGGTCCGACAAGGCTGCAGTGGAGGAGTCCCACAATTTAACGGTGCTCCATGCGGTCTCGGCTACTAATTTGGGCATGCGATTACTGGCGAGGACACGGGAGTGTGCCGCGCTGAGCGAGGAAGTAGCTTCCTTGAAGGCTATGGTGGCGGACTCCAGAAGCGGCTCTCCTTGCCAATCAGCACGTGGAAGCACTGGAGAAAAAGAATGAGGACCATGTAGAGCTGCTGCAGATTCTGCAAGTGCGAGACAATAGAGGCATGCCATGAAGATGAAGATGAAGATGATGAAGATGTTGTTTTTATTTTTAATTTACTTGAATGTTGTTGTTTGTTTGTTTGTTTGTTTTGTTTTGTTTTGTTTTGTTTTTTTGTTTTTACTTTTTCTTTGCAGTGAAATAAAAATGTGTTTTTAACACTAACTAACCACACCACGTAAATAAATACATAAATTAACTTAACAAAACAAAACAAAAACAAAAACTATACAGAAAATAAAACAAAAAAAAAAACAAAATAAAATTTGATTTAAAAACACACGAATATACAAGCAACTCACGGATGACCAGTTAAGGGCCTCAGAAAACACAGCCAGGGGATCCGGGAAGGTTGGAGGGGTCACAATGGTCCCTCTTAAAACCCAAACTTCTTAGACACCGAAGGTGTCGCCTAAAGAACTCCTAGACACTCTATTGACGGAAGTGCTTCCTGGAGTTACCATAAGTCAGCTCATATGAAAAATCTTTTTGAATTTTTTGAATTTTGAATTTTTAGTTTTTAAGATAAGAAAAAAAAAATTAAGATAAAATGAGACAACAAACCATAAATGAAAATGAATTAAGTACTCTAAACAAACTCAAACAAATGACATAAATTGTTGTACTAAAAGAAACAAACCAAGAAATAAACAGAATTTAAAGAAGAGAAAGGATTGAAATGCTCCCCCTTGAAGCGATTAGGACGAGCGTGATGCAATTGGAGGTCGCGACTTCTCCCACTGCTCCACACTTCCCATTCTTATGATTGAGGTTGCCATCTCTTTCCATTTTTATTAAGCTGTCATAAATTGCTAAAACAAACACACAAACTTGAAATGGAATTAAAAGGGTTAGGAAATAAAAGGAAAATCAACACACATCCAATTTCATGCTTCAAGCAACAAGCAACAAAGTAAATTAAACTAGTTTATGAAGTTCGTTCTTTCTCAAATATGATTATCCATATGGTGTGTGGTTTTAATCAAGTATTCAGAAAAAGCATTTAGCTATGGTGTTTAGTCTAAACACAAATTCCGAACCCATTAAGAACAAGAAGAACAATAGAGAACTAAGTAGACTTTAAACATGGTGTTTGTCTTCAATATCTACCCATTCATTCACTAATCAGTCCAAGAGTCATATGGTGTTTATGTAAACTTGAACAAGATATTTAATTAAGAGCAAGTGAATGAAACCATAAACTAGAAATAACCAACATGCTACTTGAATCTCTTTTGTGTTGTGTAAGCTGGGACTCAAACCCAGTTCTCTTGCTTGTCAGGCAATTGTCCTTGTCCGTTGGACTACAAACACAACTTATCAATTAACCTCATTAGCTTTAAAACATGAAACTGTCTAGTTATATACAAAAAATAAAAATAATAAAAAGTAGGAAAACCAAATAGAATCAAACAATGTTACCGATCCCGGCAACGGCGCCAAAAACTTGTTGCGTAGATTTAGCTGCACCAAAGTGGATTCAGCTGCATCCTCAACTTGTGATACTCGCAAGTGCACGAGCCGTTCGGTAGTATAGCATATGTAAGTGCGAGGTCGATTCCACAGGGATTGGTGATTGAATGATGCAATTCAATTTTCCTACACAAAACAGAAATGAAAACAAAAGAAGCAAAAAGGTTTTGTACACATTTGAGAACTTGAGAATTTGGAAGAGAAGGTGTTTGGGAAGCTTTGAGGATGTTTGAAAGAGAAGAGAGATGTGTTTGAGAACTTGGAGGATGTTGAGAACTTGGAGAATGTTAAAGAGAATGGAGAAGTGTTTGAGAACATTGGGAAGTTGATGAAGGAAAGGAGAGAAAGTGTTTGTGAAGTGTTTTGAGAGCATGGGAAATTTGGAAGAGAAAGGAAGGTAAGTGTTTGAGAGCTTTAGAGAGGGGAGAAGTGTTTGAGAGATTTGGAGAATTTTGGAAGAGTAAGGAAAGTGGTGTTTGGGAACTTTGTGAATTTTGGAAAACATGGGAAATGTTTTAGAGCATGGAGAACTTTGAAAGAGAATAGAGAAGTGTTTGGAGAATTTAGAAGAAGAGAAAAGAAAAATGCTTGAGATTTATAGTACTAGGATCTTGTTACAACAATTGAGAACTACAAAAGAGAAACTAAGAGAATTTGAGGGAGAGAAGGGAAGGGAGCTCTAGAGAAGTGTTTGAGAGCTCCCCCCCTTGGGGTGTGATTACAAGCTTAGAGAACTTCCCTATTTATAGGCTTAGGGGAAATGAAAATCTGAATATACAATTGAATTCACTAACCACACTAACTTCACCTAACACACAACACTTAATTCACCAACCTAACCTAACACACAATTGCATTTGAAAACAATTCCTCTTGTCTTTAGGCTTAGTGTTGCATCATCCACTTCAACATCTTTCAATTCATTTGGTTGCTGCAAAATTCCACTCAAAAATAGGTATTGAATATGCTTCACCAAACTTCCCCACAATCAACAACACTTCATCATGCATATGTCATGCATGACAATGCATTGTAGCCAGCTTGTGGGCTCGTTTTGGGCTTGTGTCTCCAGTCTGAAAAATCTGGAAAAATATGGATCTTGAAGCTCTTTGAATTATCTTTCCAAGAATATGCAGCCCAACTCAAGGAAAAATCGGAAAGGCCTTCAAATGTGATTTTTGGCCCAGTAACGCAGATGCTGCCGAATTTGACCTTAAGTTGCCAAAACATGTATAACTTTCTCTAGAAGACTCGGAATCATGAACCGTAAAATTCTACAGAAAATAGACTTCCGTAGCTTTCCAATGATGTATGGATCATTATCTGGTTCTTCTTGAGCAAGTACAGTCCAATCCGTGAAGTTGGTTGATCTGCAGACACCATTTTGAGCTAATTTGTCTCCAAAATGCAATTAGTGAGTCTCAAGCTTATAACACTGAAACAAACACAAAACTTATTAAAAGCACAAGTTTAACTCAAAAGCATAACCAAATCATAAGTTAAAAGGGTACAAAATGATATGTAAATATGCACCGATCAAAGTTGCATCGTAATTTATCTTTTATCCAAAGAACAAGCAGTGTAAAATTATGCACAAGAATTTCGTTGGATGTATAGAAGATGATTTATTGGAGCACGAATATACAATTGCATAGGGGTCATGCAATTCATAGCTTTCTGTTTGTCAATTGGCATATGTGTTGGCATATTACCATCCAATTGAGTTTGTTTGATATGATTGGCGAGAATGCAATTTCATATATGGTTCAATAAACGTCCGTTTGAAAATTGGAATATGAGCAGACATGTTATTATTTTAGTTTATTCGGTATGACCGACTAAAATCGAATTATATTGGGTTCATGCAATTTGTTTCTATGATTTGGCAATTGAATATGAGTTAACCTATATTATGTGGTGAAGATTCCTCCATTGATTGGTAGTTAGGTTTAAAGCACTTAGTTAGAAGTTTTGTAAGGATAGTATTGAAGAATCTCATTTTATCTCTTGATAAACCCTAATCTTTTGTAAAATTAGTATTGCGTAATATGACTTGTGTTTTGCTAAACCCTAACCTCACCTCTAAGTTTATTTTTGAAAACGTAATATGAATTTCATTTTTGTGGGTGGGTAACCTTATTACAAATTGTAAAATAGTCATTACAATCAGGAGGCTGAGAACAACCATTAAAAGTGTTTCGTTATGCCTCATAATTATATTGGATATGTAGAAGGTGATATAGTATAGCACAAAAATGCAATAGCCTGGGGGTAATGCAATTTCATTGCACCTGGTTAGCAATTGTGTAGGGGTAATGCAATTTCATACACCTGGTTGGCAATTGACTAGGGCTAATGCAATTTCATAGCACCCGGTTGGCAATTGACATATACATGTTATTTTTCGATTGTTTATTTGATAAGACTACTTTTTGTTTTGTTTAATGTGTTCTTGGATGTTCGAACTATGGAATGGATTGAAAGATTTAAAAAATAATGGGTTGAAGTTAATTTCATTCACATATTATTAAACATTGTAAAATTTCCATGAAAGTGGATAGCATGAGAACAAGCATTGAGATTGTTTTAAATTCTTGAGAATTACGTTGAATGAGAGATATATTGGAGCACAAACATGCAATGCCTAAGGGTCTTGCGATTTCATATCTCCTCACAAAATATATGAGTTCAAATATTATTTTCCCATTGATATGAGTTGACATGTTATTATTTGATATAGTTTGACAATTTGCATATGAGTTGACATGTTATTATTTTCTATTGAGTTTATTTGATATATTAAATGTTTTTCTTGTTTAATGCAGACTTATCAGTAATTGGACTTATAAAATGGTGAAAAAGAACAATGATGTGCATAGTAAGGGCAAAAATCCAAAAACAACAAAAGACGAGTCCAAGATGATGATTCATCGAAAGACCGGTTACTTTAACTTTCTGTAAGTGTTAAACAGCTCTTCCAGTATATTAAGTACTTTTTATAGGACTAACTAAATGTGAATGTTTTAAATAGGAAAATAAAGGGCGATGAAATGAAGCAACAAAAAATAGTGGAGAAAGTGGATACAAAGGTGATAAATTGTAAACAATACATTTAAATAAAGACGTTACAGCTCACAACTTATAATGAATTGATTGAATTTTATTATTTTCTTCCTCAGACAAAGAAGGAAATCGCAAATATGTGGCAAAAGTTGGATGCTACTCAAAAAGCAGAGTATGAATCTAAAACAGCTTCAACTAACGCCTCGAACAAAAGTTGTTTGAAGATAGCCACACGATGCAGTCCGAAGGATATAAAGGACACTATAAATGTTTTAAGCGATGAGAGAAAAGCAGCCATTGAAGAAATGGGATTTGTTTCGTTGTTGGAAATGAAGTGCGGAAAACTGTCTTGTTCAATGTGTCGTTTTTTGGTTGATAAATTGAATCCTGGTGAATCATCAATCGTACTACATGGGAAAACACTTAAGATATCCGTGGATGACTTCGTGCGCATAATGGGTGTTAAGGATGGAGGAGAGGAAGTTGACTTCATCGGATCCATGGATGACCAATACATTGTAAAGGTGCGAAATTCATTTTTGGGGGGAAGTTATACTAGAGGACTCTCCACCGCCACGCCTTTTTTCTCCGTGCTTTCGCATTCTCAACAAACAAACAGTGATGCGAGTTTTGACTTCCACCAGTCGAATCTCACATAAATCTTATTATTATTATTATTATTAACTAATATATCTGATGTTGATGAGTTGGCGTATTTTAAACCAAGAGCCAAATCCATCTATAAAGAAAGACTCAAGGCTCGAGTCTTTCGATTCTTAATGGAAATGTACTGGTTGGTAGGTGAGAACTTGAGATGATATTATTCCACCGTAGAATTTTCGTCCAAACGAGTACATGGTCAAATTTTCTAGAAACTGAGAGTCTACAAGTCTGGTTGAATTTGTGAAATGCAATCGATTGAAATGATCAACCACTTTTTAATTTAAATATTGCACGAGCAGTGCAACATGAGGGTTTTGTTTTTAATAATGATCATAAACTACAATTACATTGGTTTGGTGTCATTAAGTATAATAATTAATTGAAACAACTCATAAAAACTTGCGTGTAAGTTCGTAGGTAGTTGTCTCAAAAGGGAATTTGCTAGCTAGCTGCTGCTGCTTCATCATCATGTGGATATTAGCCAGCTTCAATTTCTGCCACTCAATCTCAAATGCCCCTTCTCTCTGCTCCACCCTGTGTAAATGAAAAATTGACCCACTCAGTGTCAGTGTCTCACTCTCTCTCTTTCCTTTTCTCTTTTCCTCTGAAATCAAATCAAACACATTCTCTCTTTCTCTGCAGGGGACATCCACACTCGCTGTTGTACATTGAATATGGATAATTCTCTAACAATATAACTTCGCAAAAGCCATCATTCACAACTTTGTGATATCGTCCTTTACGAAGTAAGCTCCTTACTTTAAGAATAATGGCTGGCAGCGAAGTAGCTTTAGATGTGGAGAATTCGATAGTGAAAACCGAGAGGTTAGTAACTGTTTCACCTTGAGATGACTTAATTGCATTTCTTTTTTCCGTTCTTAAATCACTTGTGTATTCAAACATTAGGACTTGTAAGTTGTATTGTATCCGCACTGGCTCTGGCATCTGCCCCTTCAAATAAATTTTATGTATTGTGCTGCGTTTAAATTAGCCTATGCAAATTTGCAAGAAAAATCTTACTATATCTCACGATCTACATTCCTATATAAATATACAAGTTCGTGAAGAAACGCCCCTCACATTTCCTCGTACTCGAATCCCTCAATCCAAATGGACCCTTAACCTCGTTTCACTAGTATTGGAATACCCATACTGATACTGTCCCAAGTTGTGTCCCCTGTCAAGTTTGTTTGGACTGCTTTGCTTTTGCTTTTGGTTGGGAAACGACCTACAATGGCCATATATTTGTAGGACTTCATTCAAATTATACCATATATGATTTAGCTCTTTTTATGCTTCTTTATTCTGATGGCTGCAATTTGGACACATTTTGATGTTTGTTTTGCCATTTTCAGATTGGTTATAGATCACTGGAAATCAATGACTACCAAGGGGAAATCTGCCCCAAAAGATAAAGGAAATAGATCGAGTAGAAAATGGTCAACAATATTAAAAGAAATTTTTGATCCACAGGGGAGATTCTATCCAATATGGATTAAGGTATTTGTAATATCATGTGTGTTTGCTGTCTCACTGGACCCTTTGTTCTTTTACATTCCAAATCGTTAACGAGGATATGAAGTGCCTCATATTGGACAAAAATTTGAAGGCAATAGCTCTTTCCTTTAGATCATTAACAGATCGCTTCTACATAGTCGACATTATTTTTCAGATTTTAATTTCTTTACCTACACCTAAGTCGCCTGGGGACGCTGGGGTCACAAAAAAACACAAAGAAGCCCCTGTGAAAGGAAACAAACCAGTTAAGGATGCTTTGGTAATCGCTAACAGGATTTTTCGATCATACATTCTAGTCGACATTTTAGCTGCCCTTCCCATTCCACAGGTAAGAGAAGCTTTTATGGAGTAAATCATTTGCTTTCCCAATCTCTGCATTTGTTAACATTATATACATGGATAATAAATTCTGCTCTGTTATTGTTAAGATATAAAATAGTGTGGCTACACATAATACCACCACCACGACGCCAAGATTAAGCCAATTTGTCACTCAATGTTGATGTACTTAAAAGTGTACTTGACACACGATAATCATGTTCATCAATTGGCTTAAGTAAACCTTTGCTATTCTTCCAGGTAGTAATCTTCATTTTCTTTTCAAAAACAAGGGCCTCAAGATCTTTGAAAACAAGGAAGCTCTTAAACTCTCTCTGTTGTGAATTTCTGATAAACTCACTGCCCTTAAAGATCTTGTTGTTGATGGACTTTAGACAAAGAACTCAATGATGGATGAGTCTTACACACACACACAAATTAACCAAGCACAAATGACACAAGTGTTTATAGAGGTTCAGCAAATTGCCTACATCCTCTTTGGTGATCACCTTGAGAAATTTCACTAATGAAGATAGGTTACAACTTTGGTTTACAAAAGGAAACCCCCTTAGAACACTACCCTCACAATCTGTTTCTCTCTCACCCTTGCTCAATACCTTGATACACTTAGAGAACTCTCTTGCTCTCCCCTTGGCTATCTTGACAAAAAACTGAAAACTCTATCTCTGACAACTCAGAATTCCAGCTTATTCCACTTACAATTATTCAACTTGTTTTCTCCTCTTATGTTATCTTACTTCACCCCATTTCCTACACAAGCCAATGGACATAAGATAAGGCACCATCTTTGTCCTCCACGTTCCTCCTTTAGTCAATAACTTAGACTAAATGTCAGATCAAGTAGGTAAATAACATTCCACTCAGCCACCTCCCACTTACACCAGAAAATGGAGAGTGATATCTTTGAAATAAGATAACTAATTTGCCATGAGTGCTCTGGGTAGTCAACGTTCTTACACCTCAGAAGTGACCCACAAGCCTCTGAAATCATGTGGAAAGCGATAGCCATCGAAAACACAGTTGAAAACACGTAAGAAAAAACGTCACAGGCACGCTGGACGACGACCGGTCGCCAGTTCCTGGCGACCGGTCGCTTTTGAACAGAATGCTCCAATTCGTTTCTGTGACAAAACGACCGGTCGTAAATGGCGTGCGACCGGTCGCTTGCTCTATCGACGACCGGTCGCAAGGAGATAGCGACCGGTCGCTCGTCGACTTCCCTACAGACTTCGTTTCTGTGTAAAACGACCGGTCGCAAATGTCCAGCGACCGGTCGCTTTTAGGCAGATTCAAAATCTTCATTTTTCAGCGCCAAAACATCCTTGTATCTTTAGGTGAGCCATTTTTCCAACAATCTCCACCATGACGAGCCTAATACTCCTTGTGGACATCATTGCCTTCTAGTGTTGTGAATTAATACTAACTCACTTCCCCTTAGGACCTTGTTGTTGATGAACTTTGTGACCAACTCAATGATGGATGAGTCTTACACACACACAGAAATTTAACCAAGAAAGAAATGACACAAGTGTTTATAGAGGTTCAGCAAATTGCCTACTTCCTCTTTGGTGATCTCCTTGAGAACTTTCACTAATGAAGATAGGTTACAAACTTTGGTTTACAAAGAAAGGAAACCCCCTTAGAACACTACCCTCACAATCTGTTTCTCTCTCACCCTTGCTCAACACCTTGATACACTTAGAGAACTCTCTTGCTCTCCCCTTGGTATTTTCTGAACTTACAAGTTTTCAGCTTCTTTATACTTTGCACAAACTTATGCACTTAACAACTTAATGTTCTCTTGCTTCCTCTTCCCTCTTATATAGGCCTTGGGACTCCAAGATCAGATATCATTAAGTTATACACGTTCATGCTTTAGTTATCTCTCTTTAGACACCTGTTCTTGGCAGCTCATAAAGCAAGGGACAAAGGATGCTAGCTGCCATCAATCTCTTGAACCAAGAGAGAAAACACTCATGAAACAAGTTATCAATTTGCCAATGTGTTCTCCCAACTTTCCAGCTGCTATGCCACCTTCTAATATCTCAAATTTGATCAGAAATATCCTTGCAAGTCGATAGGAAGTGGTAGCACACCAAGGAAGACTTGAAAACGCGTAGGAATTTGAAACAGGCATCGTCCTGGGCGCTTATAACTTGCGACCGGTCGCTTTGGCATAGAGTCGAAAAACCAATTCAGACTTTGAATTTTACTGAAACCGACCGGTCGCCCATAACCTGCGACCGGTCGCTGGTTTTTAATATTTTTGTATCTTTTTAATTGAGCCATTTTTCTCAACAATCTCCACCATGGCGAGATTAAAACCCCTTGTGGACACTATTGCTTTTCCAGGACATCTTTAATTTCTTGAGAATCGTCCGGATAACTCTCAAGAACTCCACCTCAATCTTAGCATGGAACAAGATTGAGCAAGCTCAAACAATGCTTGAACTTTGCTGCTGCCTGACTGGCTTTGTTAGACAATCTGAAGCGTTCTCCTTTGTATGAACCTTCTTTATCATGACGTCTCCTTCATTCACCCAATCCCTTACCCGGTGGTATCGGACATCAATGTGTTTAGACCTTCCATGAAATACTTGATTCTTCACTAGGTAGATTGCACTTTGACTATCACTTTGAATCACCACCAAGTTTTGGGCTATCCCGAATTCCTTAGCCAATCTCTTCAGCCATACCGCTTCCTTCGAAGCTTCCGTGAGCGCCATATACTCCGCCTCTGTTGTAGACAAGGCACTAACCGATTGTAACACCGCTCTCCAACTAATCGGTCCTCCACCACAAATGAAGACATATCCCGTGGTGGATCTCCTCTTGTCTAGATCCCCTGCATAATCAGAATCTACATACCCTGACACACATGCATTACCTTGTTGTTTTTCAAACAATATCCCAAGCCTCCTTGTGCCCTTCAAGTACCTGAGAATCCACTTTGCTGCTGTCCAATGAAGTCTGCCCGGATTCGCCATGTATCTTGACACCACACTTACGGCTTGAGCTAAGTCGGGGCGTGTGCAAACCATTGCATACATGAGACACCCTACCAAGCTTGCATATGGAACTTTGCTCATTTCTTCCTTCTCTTCATCCGTAGAAGGACATTCCTGCGCACTTAATTTAAAATGCTCCGCCAAAGGAGTAGACACGGGCTTGCAATCCATCATATTGAATTTTTCAAGTACTTTGGAAATGTACTTACTTTGTGACAGCCATAGCTTGCCTGCGTTTTCTCTCTCTCCTTATCTCCATTCCTAGGATCTTTTGTGCAGAGCCTAGATCCTTCATGTCAAACTCCTTTCCAAGCAATGTTTTTAATTCCTGGATTTTTGACATATCTTTACATGCAATTAGCATGTCATCAACATAAAGAAGTAAAAGGATGAAGTTACCATCCTTAAATGCATGACTGTAAACACAGCAATCTGATTCACATCTTCTATATCCAATCTTCATCATGAAAGAATCGAAGCACTTATTCCACTGCCTTGGAGAT